>PVIH01003955.1:94014-149590 GCA_004025045.1 Sigmodon hispidus | reverse complement strand
CAGTTCACACGGAGAAGGCTGGTATACACACAGTTCACACGGAGAAGGCTGGTATACACACAGTTCACACGGAGAAGGCTGGTATACACACAGTTCACATGGAGAAGGCTGGTACACACACAGTTCACACGGAGAAGGCTGGTACACACAGTTCACACGGAGAAGGCTGGTATATATACACAGTTCACACGGAGAAGGCTGGTATATACACAGTTCACACGGAGAAGGCTGGTATACACACAGTTCACACGGAGAAGGCTGATATACACACAGTTCTCATGGAGAAGGCTGTTATATACACAGTTCACATGGAGAAGGCTGGTATACACACAGTTCACATGGAGAAGGCTGGTATACACACAGTTCTCACGGAGAAGGCTGGTATACACACAGTTCACATGGAGAAGGCTGGTACACACACAGTTCACATGGAGAAGGCTGGTACATAATACTTGGCATACAATATTTAGCTCTTTAGTTGAGGATGGGCTAGTGGTTAATGGATGAGTAGATTGTTCATTTTTCAAAATTTGAAAAATTTCAAACCTTCCAGTTTATTTGTTTATTTGGGGTCAACATACTTTAAAGATACCTGCTACCCTCTTGTTAACTGTATGTACTTTTTAGGTATAGTTCTTTAAAATGATTTAAAGGCTTAATCTCAGTATGTTACTTGATATGTTTATCATGTTTGCCTTGTCATATCAATTATGCAATTTCCTCTTTCTTGTTATGTTTTTTTTTTTAAACTTTATTTATTTATTTGCCTTGGTATTTGCCTGGAACTGGAACTACAGACAGTTGTTAGCTGCCATGTGGGTGCTGGGAATTGAACCCGGATCCTCTGGAAGAGCAGAGGGTGCTCTTAACCGCTGAGCCATCTCTCCAGCCCCCTCTTGTTATGTTTTTTAATTTATTTTATGTTATGTGTGTGGAGTCTATGTGTATATCTGTACAGCCATGAGCTGCCATGTGAATGCAGGGAGTTATGCCTTGATCATCTGGAAGAGCAGTCAGTGCTCTTAACCACTGAGCCATTTCCCCAGCCCCTAAACTTATGTCTTAAGCCTATGTACACCAGTGAAATTCTGACAGTAAGAATAGTTTGTATTATCCCCCTTATTACTTTATTTTTTGTAATATAACATCAAAAGATTACAGAATGGTAAAAGTTTTTATTTTTTGTTATTTTGTTTTTTGGTTCTGTGTTGTTTATAGAACCAAGGAATAAAGACATTGAATACCCAGTGTTCTAAACCAGCCTGTGGCCACACTAGACCCAACCGTCTGAGATTTCTGATCCCTACTCCCTTATTCCCTTTGTCCTTCATGTTGTCACTGCCAGAATTGTGTCACTGAAGAGAAAATTTCTTCTGTCACCTCATTCTTCCAAGGCAGATTTCATGTGTCTCACTAGTGTGTGTGTTGTGTGTGTTGCGTGCATGCGTGCGTGTGTGCTATTTTTATATTTTGAGACTTTTCTGTCTACTCTTTTTTAAAGAGCAGTTTTAGGTTCACACTCAAATTGAAGAGAAAGTGTAGAAGATCCGTGAAGCTCCTGTCCTCTTCAGCTTTCTTTGTTTCTATGTGCTCTCCCAGGGTGGGGCCTGTGCTGACACACGCCAAAGTTCGTATTTACATTAGGGTGAAGATTGTTTGGATTTGGGCAAATGTATAAAGGGCAGTATTTATGATGATCATGAGATAAAATACTTCATTGTCCAAAAACTTGTCACTGTTTTACCTTTTCAACATTGCCTTCCCTCCAGCCTGTCACAACTGTGCTCTTCATGTTGACTCTGTAGTTTTGCCCTTTTCAAAGGCCATTGAGACCATAGCATAGGTACTTAAGGGTTAGCTTTTTCTTAGTAATATGCACTTGGGTTCTCCTTTGACTTTCACGTTAGCCTATTTCTATCTAGCACCAAATATTCCATTGTGTGGATATACTCCACTTTATGTAGTTGCCAGTGGAAAGATACCTTACTTGCTGCCAAGACTTTGCAAGTATGAATAAAAGTACTGTAACATGCATTTGCACAATTTCATATTTACAAGTTTTGATGCCTTTGGGTAAATCTCAAGGAACATGATGGATAGTTTTATGAGAAACCTCCCAGTTGTTTTCTGGACTGGCCTGTGCCATTTTGGATTTTCTTCAACCCAGTGAGAGTTCCTGTTGCTCTCTGTCATCACTGGCATGTGTTGTCATTGGTTAGACATTGGTTATTCTAATAAGTCTGTAGTGATGTCTCATTGTTTATACTTTATAATAACATACAGTGCAGAGTACCGTGTGTGCTCATTTGCCATCTGTCTGTGTCTTTGCTGAGGAGCTTGGGCAGATCTTTGCTCATCTTTACTCTAGTTGTTTATTTTCTTGTGTATACTCTTTAGTAGCACTCCATCCAGCCACCCACACAGAAAGCTTTGAGGATATAAAAGATGACTTGATTTTTCAAAGGAAAACGCCTCTCTTCTGTTTCTCTCCTTTTGCCTTTGTCTTTCAGTTATACCTGCCGCCACTTGCGGAGATATGTCTATGTGTTGGACAAAGTGTATTTTCCCCACCCTCACTGTTCCACGCTTCAGCATTGCTTCTCGACCCTCAGTGACAATGGAGAGGAACTCTTGTCTCTAACTTGCTCTCACATTCTCAGATCCTATGCTTCCAGGTTATTAACTCTGCTGTCCATTTATTGCATGCTGCATGTTGTGTGCCCCTGATAGTGCATGCTCTTATGGGATACATGGCTACTAATTGATAAAGTTGAAATTTTATATCTCAAATACTACCAAGTAATCATGTGATGGCTTGCATTTGTTTTCCTATAAATGTCTTCTTGATAACATTATATTCCTGGGCGAGAAAGAGGCTTTGACTAACACAGGCACTGTGCACATTCTATATTTTGTTTCTTTCTAGATCTTTTCTTTAACTTACAGATGTGCTCGGTCTGCTTTGTGTTTGAGCTGGGCTCTGCTGCAGGTCTTTTGACTTAAAGGAGTTCTTTCTCCGAAAGCAAGCACCCCTGAGCACTTGCCACAGGGCTCCACCCTCCTCTTATGAGTATGTTTTGCTGATCAATCTTTACTCTGTAGAATAGTAGAAATGATTTGTTTAAACTTTGTCCACTGCTCATTTACTACAGAGAAATTAGAAAGTCAGGTTGTGCTGAGTTTCAGACAAGTATAAATTAAACATGATGGTAGAAGTATGTATAAAAACACAAGCTGACTATCTCATATATCAGTGAAAATCAACACCTGCTGTTTACTGTGTATCGTGCACCCAAGTACAGAGCATTATGACATGTCTCTTAACACACATTTTCTGTAGGTCAGAAATGGCTATTAGCTAGAGAAGATGCTTTAAGGCAGTGTCTTCACTGCCAAGAAGGAAAAACTCCATGACAACCTTAGATTGAAAATGGAAAACATCTGAATTGCAATTGACCTTTACAGATGAAGAAACACACAGAAACTTTGAACTGTACATGATGCCTATGTGAACACTTTATTAGGAAAGGGAAATCATGTGGCTTCTAGTTGGCTGATTTTTATAACATATTGTTTTATGCACTCATGGTGATAGTATGATATAGATACTTTGGGGGAATGAAAGCAAGAGAAAATAATAAGTTCTTCCATTTATAATATAGGAGCACTTATTAAGTAAGCCAGGTTTAATTGCAGTGCTCAGGAGGCTGTGGTCATAGAATCACAAGTACAGGAGCAGACAGCTACATAGAGAGAGACACTCTCTTCACAATAGAGGAAAGAATTTACCAGACTGAAAGCCACTGGCTTGGTAAGTGAGCATCAGTTAGTTACATGTGTGTTACTTGGGAGATTTGGAGGCAACCTGTCTGATTGTGGAGATAGGGAAAGCTGCTGCTGACCACTGAACCCCTAAGTTGTCAGAATAATCGACCTTGCCCCTATACACTGGCATATCACTTGCCAGGGCTTTCCACAAAACTGATGGGAGAGATGAGTGGGGAGGGAGATTAAGAAAGAGCATGTTGGCTCTGTGACTGTAGTGGCCAGAGTATCTGGAAGGCAGGTTCCCAGGCTGGCAGTTGAGGTAGCCCTGAGACTGTCTGCAGTACTGAGTTACTAACCCACAGGCAGGACTCCTTCTCTTTGAGGAACCTAATGACTGCCTCCTTGGATGAGGCTTACTCACACAATAGACAATAAACTATTTTCTGGAAGATCTTAAGTGCTCATCACAGTACCTTGTAGAAATACCTTCACAGCAACATCTAGTACTTAAACAAACAGGGCACAACCCCCTAGCCAAGCTAAACATAAAAATAACCATCCTAATATATTCCGGTTTTTTGTGTGTGTGCTGTATCTGTTCTATCACTCGACAGGCCCCCTGGAGTGAATATTGGATCTTATGCATTGTTATACATCCTGTAGTTTATCAACCTGGCACATTGCTAATCCCCAATAACATCACTGGCAGCAGCGTCTACCTTCTGCCATTTGTGACAGAGGCCAGTATGTACTTGCCATTTGATTACAGCTCCTGACCTGCTTGAGCAGACAGGACAGAAATCCAGGATCAACTGAGAAGATAAAAGACAATGAAGGGAGAAAAACCCCAAGGAAGATAATGTGGGAGGGATGAGAGCAGAGAACAGAGTGAGTGGGCCGAGAAAGGAGAGTCGCCATAGGACACGCTGACTGCTCAGCCTGGGCCTGGGAGTGAACCCTGCACTCCATGTCTAATATAGAACGGATCCCTCGTGTGCTTTCCATTTCCTCAGTCAGCACCTTCACTCTGTTAGCCCTGCCCCCAGACCTTACCTATTCTGATTCCTTTCTCCTCTGCTAAGGTGTAAGATGTTAAGACTCAAGGGTTTTTGATTTCCACTACAAAACCTTCCTTCCTAAGGCTGATGCAGCCTTACTGTGTTTCTGTAATGAACTGCCAGGTCTGGTCAGCCAAGGTCGGCACTTGATGAAATACTGTGGGGCCAGAAAGCTTTCTAGTGTTTTGAAACATGTTTTGACTGCTCTCTAACAGTTTTCATCTTCTTGTCTGATTCCAGGGCTTTAGCCAGATGAGATGTGATACTCTAGGCCTTTGTGACTGCCATGCCCTGCCAATACTAGCATAGTGTGATGGCTAGAGACATGGATTCTGTAGTTAAGACCTCTTTTCTCTCCACCAGCTCCCATTTCAGCTGTAGGTGGACTTTTCTGTCCTGCCAGCCAGTTCCCAAATAACCACACTGAGACTTATTATTCATTATAAATGCTCAGCTAATAGCTCAGGCTTGTTATTGATTAACTCTTACATTTTAAATTGACCCATATTTCTTAGCTATGCTCTGCCATATGGCTTGGTACCTTTTTTCTGTTCATCTTCTCCTTCCCTTTCTCTTCACACTCTGTCTACAAGTCCCACTTCTTCCAGCTATTGGCCAATCAGCTTTATCAAACTAATCACACTGACATATTCACATAGTGTAAAAGAATATTCTATACTCAGCCCACCCCTGCAATCTAGTATAGTGCTTAGGAGACTACTTTATTCAGGGCAGACCTGAGAGTGAGTGCATATGTGTAAGAGAAGGTTCTGGTCACTTTGTCATGCTGTGCTAGTTTGCAAATGACTGACATTCTGTGTCTGCAGTGACACATGGTCATGCATAGTTCAATCCCAGTAGTAGAGGTTCTTCAACAGAACAGCATTTTACAGAGGACAGACCAAGCCACAGTCTGAATAGAGCAGTCACAGACGCAGAACCACATTGTTTTGGGTTGTGCAGAATGCATGGGATTCCATTCCTAGACAGCAGTGTAAACCTGTGTGTTCAGAAAGAAGTTAGTTGACTTGGTCTAAGGAAAGCCACTGCTGTAAGGACGGATGGAAAACTTAGTCATTTTGCTGCACTCCATCCTGATATAACTCAGAGAAGACTCCTGAGCCCCTCCCTCATGAGGAGGGAGGGTTCTGCTGCTGGGTTTACAAAGATGCTAAGCCTGCCTGCCAGTGCTTTCCAGTGGTGCCCGCTGTATGCTTGAGAGAAACATACAAATGTCTGCCAAGAAGCATGGTTCAGGGCTGGAGAGATGGCTCATGGTTCAGAGCATAGATTGCTCTATCAGAGGATCCTGGTTCAATTCCCAGCACTCACAACTGTCCGTAAGTCCAAGATCTGACCCCCTCACACAGATGTACATGCAGGCAAAACACCAATGTACATAAAATAAGAATAAATAAATTATTTTTTAAAAAGCATGGTTCACATGCCTTGGGGGCTGTGAATCCACATGTCATGATTCTCCGTTTTTAATACCTTGGAATCTTTAATCAATTTTTACAAGTGAGGATTTTATTTGGTCTTCTTACCTTGCTAGCCAGTCCGTATTTGTCAGCACTCATGGAAGAAGTTGATGTCCAGGATTGATTGTCAGTATTTCAGTTGTATTTTATTATTTTGGCCTTTATTTATGTGCTCATAATCTTCACAATACAATTTTTGAAAATAAAAATGCTTTGGTTTACATAAAATTTTCAGAACCTTCCATGAAAACATATCTCCCTCTATAAGTACATTTGTCTGATTGCCTTTGCAGGGTGTTACACCAAGTTTCTGACCCCATCCAAGCCAGAGATTCAGACCTGCCCACAGATACTTTCCCCCCCAAAATGACTCAGACACTTACATTAATGTTATCCTGTTTGGCCTATGTCTCGGGAACATCACTAGCTAGCTCTTCTTAATTCAACCTGTTTCCATTAATCTGTCTGGCCATGTGACCAGGCCCGTGGCTCACCTGGGTTCCTTACATGCTTCTTCCTTGGTGGCTGGATGGAGTCTGTCTGCTTCTGCCCTCTTCCTACCTGAACATCAGTTTCTCCATCTACCTGCGGTGCCCTACCATGGCCAAACAGTTTCTTTATTTAAAGAATGATTTTCACAGCGTATAGAAAGACATTCCCACATCATCAGGACCTTGTATTTGCCCTTATTGAATATGAAGGCTCTTTTAGGGGAACAGCATAGCACACACAACTCTGTCTGTCTTGCACACCTAAAAGCTCCTCCACTGCCACCTCCAGGAGCCTTTGGATCACTTCTCAAGATCCCAATCTTCGATTTCATTTCTGTTGAAATCAGATTTAGAATTTTTAGTAATTGAGGATTCCAATTCATTGCTACTAATTGTACAAAGTGATATGTAAGTTGCCTGATGGGATGGCAAATTTTATGAGAAATCTATAAAGAGAAGATCTGGTTTTTTTTCTTCTTAATTAGCATTAGGATATTTAGTATGTATATTAGTTTAGTATTGTTTCAGTTGAGGCAGAAGCAATGAAAAGTCAAAGGTATTGTACGCTGAGACACTTTGTTGCAAGGACATAATTTATTTTAGTTATTAAGTTTTTTGATGCTTGATTCTAGAATGTCGAGAAAAATATCCATTTTTAAGTATTAAGTTTCCATTAATCATGTTAATTAGGTTGGCACTGAATTCTTTCTTTGGGTGGTTAGGATTAGGGTTAGGGTGTGCAGAGATCATGATTGCTGGGGATCATCAGACTGTCCATAGGTTTTTCATGGTAGTTTATATAGTTAAAAAAAAAATTGTATAAAACTGGAAAACACAACCCACCCCCATAACAGTAGATTAGTTCACATAAAAACCTGAGTAGTTGGGGTGGCGACTATACCCATAAATGTTTCAGACCCAGAGCCCTCCTGCCTCAGCTTCCCAAGTGCTAAGATTTGCAGATGAGGGCCTCGATGCCCTGCTGAGGGACGTCTTAGCATTGTGTCTAGGGCCAGATCTAGCAGCCTTGAGTGATAGGCTGTGCCATCTGTATGTGTCTGTTTTCTTTCACTTTGAGTATTTTTATTTGTAAGCAGTTGAGTCTTACTTAGTGGTTTTGGTCAAAGTTCATTCCTTGTAGGGATTGTCATGCATTTAAAAGACTTTTTAGAACAAAGGTTTCGAATCCCAGCAATATGCCAACCATGAGACTGTTTGATTATAGCAGGGAGATGAAAAACAATCAATTAAAATGAATTACGTTCTAGAAATACAATGTGGGGAGCTTTGATGAATTCTTTGTCCTGTGGCTGAGTTTAGAACTTTTTTTTTTTTTTAAGTCTGAATTGGTATATAATTCTAACTAGGTGCAACATTATTTAAAGTATAGCACTCTCAAATTTAAAAGGGTTTTGTTTTGTCTGCCCATTTGGTATCTTTTTATACTTGGTTTAAAAAAAAAAAAAAAAGTCACATCTGGTGCCTTTTTTTTTTTTTTGCTTTCAAAAAGACTGCAACTTCATCCAAAATCTAAGACAGTTTCTAAAATGAGTTTCCTCAAAAGAGCTTTTTAAAATTGCTAAGCCAGTCCTGTCATAGTATACCACTCACAAAATCTGTAATGTATAAATATTTGAAACCATAGTGATAATTTTTCATGCATCTGATACTGTCTTAATAATTCTGTTGTGGCTGTATGCTTTATTGATTTCTGTGCCACTTTTGTGGCATGAAATGAAATGTATTATCCCACTTAAACCATTATGGTTTCCTTTTGAATTACGTACTCCGTACTTGATCTTGTCATCAGGCCTCTTCTGTGCTCTGAGATGTGGTATTCAGGCCTAGAGGTTTACTGCATTCTATTCTGTGTGATGTAAATCAATAGAGGACAAGTAAATTCAGATCAGCAAAGTTAGAAAGAGAAGACAATCCAGCAGTTAGTTCTTAGGAATCATTCTAACATAGTGCATAGTCTTAGTTTTCTTCTCAGGAGTGGATGGTGCTCTGAAGACAGACGGCAGATCCTGAGACAAGCAGCTGTACCTGTACTGGATGTCACTGCTGCATCCATAGCTCTGGCCCGCTCTTCACTTGTCTTCTCTGAAAGCTTAGAGTCCACCCTTGCCATTTATTCTTAGGGCTTTTTGTCCTGAGTATTAGAATTTCTTAGGGCATTCCCTTCCCCTTCTCTTGTCCCTCTTCCCAATAGACTGTTGTGTTGTTCTGTTTGAGATGTGTCTGGTGTAGGCAGGGCCCAGGGTGAGCCTGAGCTTCAGAGTCCTCTCCCTCCATCTCATGAGTGCTGGGCCTGCTTTATGCAGGGCTAGAGAGTGATTCCAAGGCTTCTTTAATGCTAGGCAAGTGCTCTACCAGGTGAGCTACAGCCCCAGTCTCTCAATGGCAAGGGGTGTGTGTGTGTGTGTGTGTGTGTGTGTGTGTGTGTGTCCCTTAAGTGAGCGGGATTGAATGTAGGGTCTTGTATATGCTAGGCAAGTGTTCTATCGATATATTGCTTACCCAGACCCATGCATCTGTTTTTAATTACTGATCCCAAACACCTAATGTGATAATTGTCAACTCAATAGATGTTTTATATTTGCTGAGAATGAATGATTTTAGGTTACTGAAATTAACATTTGTGGACTTGCCTAGCTTCCTGATCACCATTTTCTCAAAGATTATCTTGTCTAGTTATAAAAATGTAGCTAAAGCTGTCCTACTAATTATGCCACTATGACATCACCAGAGCATCACTCAGTATCAGTAAATAATGGGAGAATCTGGTTAGCGTACACACAGACACACACACACACACACACACACACACACACACACACACACAGGAGCGGGGGCAGGGTGGGTTTTAAAGGATAAAGTAAAGCTGTGTAGCAAAGAGTCTTTAGTACTTCTGGAATATGTAAGTTGCAGACCTTTTTCCCAGTAAAATATTTTACAAATTTTCCACTTATTAAATATCTGGTAAGCCACGGCCACAGAGGTTATGTCAACATACTTTGAAAGATACCTTCTAAAAAACATGTACTCTATAGCTCCAGTAAGCAAAAGAACCTAGAGACAGAAGTAGCATTATCTTAAATTAAATGTCTCATAAAATTTAAACACAGCACTAAGTGACAATTTTCAAACAAGATCACCCTAACAAGTGTTATACTTTTCCCCACCAAAAAAGAAAAAAAATTGCTTTGACATAGTAAATTATGGAGACAAATGGCTATAACCGCAAAGCAAAATGAAATTTCAGTTGTATAGGTAAATGTCTTGTTAGGGTTTCTCTTGCTGTGACAAAGCACCATGACCAAAGCAACTTGGGGAGAAAAAGGTTTATTTGGCGCTCACTTCAGCAGCACTGTTCATCACTGAAGGAAGCCAGGACATGAACTCTTAGCAGGACAGGATCCTGGAGGCAGGAGCTGATGCAGAGACCATGAAGGGAAGCCAGCCCGATTTCTTATTGAACCCAGGACCACCAGCCCAGGGATGGCACCACCCACAATGGGCTGGGCCCTCCCGCACTGATCACTAATTATGAACATGCCCTACAGCCCAATCTTATGGAGGCTTTTTCTAAGTTAGCTCCCTCCTCTCACATACTCTAGCTTGTGTCAAATTGACACTAAACTAACCAACACAACAAGTAATAAAATATATCAGTGTGTGTATTAAAAACTCCTGTATGAGAGAGAGAGGAGAGACCCGAGGAGAGAGGAGAGAGAGAGAGAGAGAGAGAGAGAGAGAGAGAGAGAGAGAGAGAGAGAGAGAAAACCTGAAGCTATGTTTAGCTAGGCTGTCTGGCCAGGGGGATCTCTGGGTCGGCCTGTGTCTGCTTCCAATACTGGAGTTACAAGTAGACTCAACCATACCTGACTCTCTTTAAGAGGAAAATTAACTAATAGAAAAATGAAGCTTATACTGTGCCTGATTATAAATGTTTAGAAAAGTATCTTCCTTACAAGAAGATTGATAGATTTAATGAACATCAGAATATCAACTTCACTCAACATAATGTTATAATAGTCCATCCTGGCAAACTTAAATAAAAGACTACCAACAAAAGATACTCAGCTGTACTATACAGTTAATCATCCAAAGGGAAAACATTTGGATTTAAATTAATTGTTAAAATATAGCAGAGGATGCCTATTAATGATGTCTATCTTTATACTGTGGAAAGAGCATCCTGAGTATTGTGACCTGGGGGGACAAAGTTAAGGAGGAAATGTATGCAATTTCCATTTGCTTTTAAAAAGTAGTAATCTGTCTCTAACCACCACATGCTCCTTAGGTAGAGGTCTTTCTTTGTAAGGAGACACTTCAGCCACAGTTGATGTGCTCTGTAAATGTGTCGGTGTGGCCAGAGTTCCTTTGTTATGCAATTTAGACCATTGGAGTGGATACAAAACTTCCCATGCTTGACGCTCTTCCCCTGCAGCTGCCATTTGTAGGGAATTTCATGTGCACATTCAGACATGCAGACTTGCACAACTGCTTATTAGAGAAATATTCTTGGTTACTGAATGTCTCACAGAGTTAAACATACAGGGTTTCCCATATATGGAAGAAAAGTACTTCCACCCACTTGCCATGCCTTGGCATGTCATGATGCCAGCCCTTCACATTTATTTGACTTCCCGAGCTTTAATAGTCAGTGATGTAAATCACCAGTTAAGGCTTCACCTACAAGCACCTGGTGACTGTCACGCCACAGGAAGGAGGGATATCCACTTCAGTCAGGCTGCAGAATGGACTCTGCATCTAGTCCAGTCCCAGCTTTCTGAGTTGGGATGGGATGACAAGAATATTTATTTCTGTGCTATGAAAGGTGCTGAAGCAGAGAGAGTCTGGGAAGTTACATGGCTTGGCAGAGATAGAGCCCAAGTCTCTCTCTTTCATCTTACTGAGTGTCGGTGGCCTTCTAAAGAAGTGTCTCACCATACTCAGTGCTCAGTGAATTCTCAGGAGATAGCACCATCCATTTTCAGTCTTTTGAGCTGGGGAGGGGGTCACACCTTTAATCCAAGCACTCTAGAAGCAGAGGGAGGTGAATCTTTATGAGTTCAAGGCCAGTCTAATCTACATAGTGAGTTCCAGGACAGCCAGTACTACATGATAAAAGCCTGTCTTAAAAAACAAAACAAAAAGTCATTTTTTGAGATTAACAATTTTCATTTCTTTACATTTTCCACTGTTTCCTGTTTGAGCTGAAATAGGAATTGTAGAATGATGTGGGCATGTTTCCATGTGTGTTCTTAGCTTGATCTTAAATTAGAGGGCACTTGTTTATCACAAGACCACTGTTTGTAAGAGCTAGTTTATTAAAAATTAAAAATTAATTTTAAATAAACCCTAGATGTACCAGTGAATTTTTAAAGGCTGAGCATATTACAGGGCACCTGTATACAGTCTCTCCCCCATCTAGCTTTGGTAATAGCTGGTATTTTCTGATCTCTTTAACAAATCGATTCCAATTATTAATTATTTTTGCTTTAGTCTTCAAAATAACTCTAAGATGTTAACTTACTCTTTCTATTTTTATGGGTTAGGCACAGATACAAAGTGATATAGAACTTGACACAAGGGGAAAAGTCCCTTTTGGGGTTCAAATACTCTGGCTTCGAAAGCTGAATTTTCATCATTGTTCTGACTCCTGTGCTTTTCCTAAGAGTATAAATCAATCAAGTAACTCCTGTGTTACCATTTTAGCCTGCCCTAAAGCCACTTTAAAAACCTGATTGATTATGCATTTTAAGCTATGTTGCATCTAAACTTGAACTTACATTTTGTACCCACTTACTGTTTCCTTTGGAGATACTTTGTAAGACTGGGACTTTTGAATCTGGATATAGCCTGTGTAAACAGGAAGCAACGCTGTTTTGCTCTTTAAGCTTCTGTGCAGCATCCTAGAGACATCTGCTCTGTCAAGATGCCTCCTCTCCTGCTGTCCTCTGCTCACACAGTCACCATAGACTGTAGCCTGGGGGGGCCAAGTTTGCTCTTAATTTTTGGTGGAGGCTTGAAGTACTTTGGTACTTAAAGCAGTAGAGTATGTGGATCTGATACCTATGTTCCGTCCTCCCATCCCATAATTGCTCTCCCTGCCTGCACTGGCTTTTTGTTTGGGGTTGGTCATCCCTGTCCCTGTCCCTATCCCTGGCCCTGGCCCTGGCCCTGTCCCCACATTGTACTAGGATTGAAACCAGAACCTCATACATGTTACGAACTGGCTCTACCACTGAACCACATCATCAGCCCTCTCAAGTGTGTTTAACCAGATTTTATAAGATAAGCATTGGTATAGACTTAGAAAGTAAATTGAAGGATAAATTTTATTTTTTACCCATTACTAGGAGGAACAGCAGAGAAGTTAGCAACTGAGCATGATTTGGGATGGTGACTTACAGTCGTGCAGCATCCTTGTCATTCTGTTCAGTGACTGAATAATTGTGCCAGTCCTCAACTTGAAGTAAACAGAAAGACTTGATGGTTTACTGGGGACTTGGTGGTGTCTTTAATAACCCTGTAACATACATTTTTATATGAATAGCAATTAGATAGACTTAAGGGTGCTTATTTACTTTTATTCTTGTTGCGCTTCTTGCTGGTCATTTACCTTGTTTGCATGTGTTTTCAAGTAAAGTGCACAAAAAAAAAAAAAAATTCCCTCCTTGGAAGCCATAGGCACTCAAGGCGTGGTCTACATCCTAGCACTCAGTGGTCATAGTATTGGGAATCTGGGTGGTGAGCAGACCATGCCTTGCTTCTGTGGTCCCATTAAGTTTCATGTCATCTCCTTGAGTCTCAGATCACCTTTAGAGGGTAATACTGGAGCTACTTTGGTGCTTAGTGTCTTTTCTGAAAAATGTTAAGAAGGAAATAAGATTAGTAAATTAATCTCAACTCTGAATTAAAAGCTGCAGAAAAATATTTTTTCTAGGCATTCAGTTTTTTTAAAAGCATGTCTGGAAAGGACATATGATAGTACCAAAGCTTCTGGATTTTCTCTTAGGATCCATAAGTGGACTAGTCAGATATCATGGTTGTACATTCAATGCTCATCTCTGTAGCTCAGGGCTTCATCTGTCGCATGGCACTTCCTGCTTGCTGTTTTCTTGTCTTATCAACACTGCATTACTGCATCGTGCAGGCTCTGGAAGCATCATATTATGACTGTCTTGTTTGAAAAATAGAGTTCCCATCTTCCTTAGCTCTAATATAGTCTTTCTGAAGAGCCACTGGCAATTTCTGCACCTGGCATCAGGCAGCAAATTCAAGAGGTATCCAGGCTACCAAGTTCTGTTTAACACTTCATATGACTGTTGCAAGAATCTGCAGTATCTCCCATTGCTATGGTTGTTTAAAGAGGTTTTATTTCATACTCCCTGCTTCAGCCAGCCATCCCTTCCTCTTAGGGATGTAACACTGAGACGAACAAGCTGTCTGTGCAGTGGCTCTGTGCACATGAAGAACGTGCTTTTGCTGAGGGTTCTCACTCAGACTCTTTGTGCACTATAAACCAAAGACCTTGGCTATCAAGCTCTGGCAGGAACTCCCTCTGGCCTGTGCCCTTTGAGTTGTTTGGTCTTGGTCTCCAAATGCTGCTCCCCCTGCCCACATGCTAGTTGGTTATTATTTCTAGGCTTAGCCCATTGTTTCATAAAAAGTGTAGTCACTTGGTTTTTATATACTTTGCATCAAGAGTACTAGAAAATTTTGTTATCCAATGCTTCTTCAGTGTTCCATATGTCATTTAGTAGTTTGTACAGAATCTAAATACACACACAAAGGTAGAGGCAACTGTACCTGTAACTCTAAAAATTATATATATATACATATATATATATAAATACATTTTACTGAATACCCTCATTTGCCCTGGAACTTACAGTATAGACTAAGCTGGCCTTGAACTCAAGAAGACCTACCTGCCTTATGGGATTATGGTGTGTGCTGCCATACCAGATGTATCCCCATTCTTCTCCAGAACAGAGAGCTCTTAAAGACTCACTCATCATTTCTGTTGTCTATATATCATACTCCCTCCAGACAGTAATACCTCCTATACTACCCCATCTGACTTCAGTAAATAAAGGGGACAAAAGTAACTGGACCAGGCAGGCTCCCTGAAGGGAGAACTTGTACATTCTGGCCTTTATGCATATTTTCTTTATGTGAGAACATCTCGATTCCATCTTCAGTCAAAATGGTGGTAATTTTGCTCTGTGGTGGTAAATGCTATCCCAAAGAGCAAGATGAACTCTTAAAGTGATTGCTTATCCAGCATGCTTTGGTGAATCTGTGTTCCTCAAGTGAAATGTGTTGATGTAAAAAATCGCTGCTTTTGTGTACCAGGTTGAGTACTCCCCTGAGTGGTGTTCTCCGACTTCAGGAATGAAAGGAACCAGTAAGCAGTCTTTGCATTTCAGTGGCCTTACTCATTTAGAATAAATGGATGTGTGTCATCAGCCCCCAGAACCAAAGCCATAGAATTCACTTTCCCATACATGTGGGTGATAGCAAGGTATGTAGTTATCATGTCATATAACCTTGTTATACAGATGGCATCCTCAGATGTTGTACATTTAGAAAATTTGGGTTTTTCCCTCTTAAACAATCAATGAACTTTTTTTTTTTCTGACACCTATATTGATAGTATTACAATTACTTCCCAGCCTACTGATCTTGGTTTGTTTTTCAAATATTGGAAGTCTACTTTTCATTGTTTTAGATGTATTGTTTTATTAGAAATATCTTTTTGAAGTCTTCTTGTTTCAGTTTTGCTTTTTAGTTTATTGTTTTTGTTTTAAACAAACCACGATCTTCAAAAATTAATTGTCTAGAACAAGTTACGTTTTTGTTTATTGTACAATTCTTCTGAAAACACAGCATACAGGGCCTCTCATTTCCACATTCAGGAAGACAAGGCAGAAAGATCGCCACAGATCCAAGGCTAGTCTGGACCAAGTAGTGAGTTCTAGGCATGTGCTACATAGCAAGACCCTGTCCCATCATGAAATAAAAGTAAATAACTTGCTAGTGGAAATGCTGAGGCTTTAGTCCATTATACCAGAATGTGGTTCTTGATCCAATAAGATGGCTTTCCATGTTTCATCTTACTTTTATATCTTTCCTCTGTACCTGTGTCACTGTCCTGACTGCCAGTTTGGGGTCAGAGGCACAGTGGTTTTTAGATTTGGGCAGGTGAGGGTGACGAGAGCAGGGTAGGGTCAGAGTTCATGTCACCTATTCGCTCGTGACATTGGCAGTGACTCCTTTTTCTGAGTACTATCATTGACGCCCGTGTGAGTCTGTCTTTGCATCCTCTAGGGTGCTGCTTGAGTTTCTGATTTTTACGAGAACCCCTTGCATTGTGCATTTGTTTAATAGATGAAGCTCATGTGTCAGGGTTCTAGGAACTGACATCCACTTTGATATAAGAGAATATGGGGAGGTACATAGTAGGAAGTTAAAGTATTTCAAATGCTCTTTGAAATATTTCAAAATTTGAGCCTTAAAAAGTTATTGGGAAGGGTCCCGTTCATAAATAGGACATGTGGGGAGATGGGTGGTCTCAGGTAGGCTTCTGACTGGCATAGTTTTAAACAGCAGTTGGAAGACAGACATTAGGTGGATTAGTAAATTTTTTCCAAGCATGGGTGGCTTGAAAGAAACTATATCAAGAGTGGGTGAGAGACAAAAGATTCATTTAGGGGAAAAGAATAGGAAATGGACTCAGGAAGAAATGAGATCAGGCGTAGGGATTAGAAGAGTCATGAAGTCATTTGAAATCGAGAAAAAGTTGTAAGTATTAGTATTGAGAGCCAATACACTGAGGTGCAGTGAATGGCCTACTCTGCAAGAAAGAATACAGAGTTGAGTAAGTTTCACTGTTTAATAAGAAGATTATGGGAGAGCAGAGATGGAAATGATTAATAAATAGGTGACCATGTAATTTATCATCCATCCAGGTCTCTATTAAAAAAAAAAAAAGGTATAAGGAAATAGAGACAAGATATATCCATGAGAGTGTCCTAGGTAGATCAGGACATGTGCCTTCTCCATTATCCTAATTACTGGTACTTCATTAAGAAAGTACAAAGATAAGGAAAAAAATTAAATCCGTAGTACTGGAAGTTATACTTTGTACTGAGGGTATACTCCGTGGTATTGGAGCACTTGCCAGTGTGCACAATCCTAAAACATTGCAAAGACCAAAGCAAAAATAAAACTGCAAAAGGTAAGTACTGTCACTCGATCAGGATGTGTGTGGATACCCTGGTGTTGATGGACAGATGGTAGTGTTTCTGTGGTGATGCACGTGGCACTTAGATGTCACCAGGTCACCAAGCTCGAGTTCTATTTCCTCTCGTGCCACCACTGAAGCTGATGTTGTTTAGCCAGTAAAATGGTGTTTTAGTTTTATTTCTGGTGCTGGGATAAAAATATTTTGATGAACAAAAGCAAGTCAGGAGAGGAAAGTGTTTAGTTGGCTTTCAACTCCATGTCCATAAACTGGTACAGATACAAATCCATTACTGCAAGGAAGCCATGGCAAGAAGTCAAGCAGCTAGTCATGTCACATCCACCGTCAGAACAGAGATGAGAATGCTTGCTGCTGTTTTATGTCTGCTGCCTTACTTTACTCTTACACGACCCAGAGGCCAGCCTGGGGAATAGTGTAGCCCACAATATGGGCTGGGCTAATTAGCAAGCAAGGCAGTCAGTCCCCCAGACATACCCATAGGCCAGTTTGATCTAGATAATTCCTCAGTAGAGACTTGTCCGGTGATTCTATGTTGTGGCAAGATATAAAAGAGGTAATTCATGCAAAACACTTAGCATAATACCTGTTAAATGTCAAGCACTTAAATGCTAACTATGGTTATTTTCTCTCTTACTATAACACTGAATATTATTTACACGTTGATAGCTAATACGGCTTATTTCACACCTAGTACCATGTAGACCATTCTCACTTCTCAAAGGTAGACAAGTTTTCTCAGTCATATAACAAATAAGGGACTATAATAGTCCTCACATTGTATTCAAGTAATTCTTAAGGATGTCTTCACTAGCATTGCCTTGTTTTCAAACCCAGTTTCTATTCTGCAGAAGATAAATTTCTTAGTCATTATAACTGACAGTTGAATAAGTTAGCCATTTCACTTTATGTTCTGAATAAGAAACAAAAAAGTTTGCTAGAAAAGGGTGTTCTTGACTTATAAAAATGGAGAAGAGTTAGATCTTTTAAGATTTAATATTCTAAAGAGGTTTGTGATGTCATCAGTAGGTGATGTGACACAGCCACTAACATGTCTTGTTTGTTTTTTCTGAACCCTCTTTCCCTCAGTGTCAGCACACTGTATCTCATCTTCTTCCAGTGGCTCCTCCTCACCATCCCATCAGAACCAGGCCTTCCTCCTGGCACCGTCTCATCTCTCCTTAGCTTTCTTTCTATAATTTCACAGACAGTAGTTTTTTCAGAAGCACTGTGTCGTAATTGTCTACAACTGACATAGATACTGATGGTGAACTCTAAATACCAGCCCCATGGTAGAATGCACAGTTCTGCTTCTACTACATCTGTAGCCAACCCTTAGATGCTCTTCTTTAAAATTAGTTTGCATGTAAAAGAGTTTATTTAATGGTCTTAGTTTGGAAGAAATTTGGCCAAAGCCATAGCACTGTCTTCTGTAGATCCCTGTCAGTCACACAGAACCAAGGGGAGATTGGGGCACTGGGAGAGAAGTGAAGAAATAGCTATTGCTTTTCCCACAGAAGAGGAAGTTGCCACTGCTGGTCTTGGGGACCCACCAACCCTAAGTTGACTTATAGTAGAAGGAGAGTGTCCGCTTTATCTTGACCCCGAGGCCTTGTGTCCTAGTGAGCTCTTGCTGCCTAAAAACATAGACTGAGTGGCTGACATGAGACAAAGCTCCTGGAAGTCCTGGAGACTGGAAGGCTGAAGTGCAAGGTGCTAGTAGGGCTGGTGTCCTGCAGGGCTGTCCCCTTGAGTTCTCGGTGGGTGCTGTCTGGCAGTGTACTCACATGGCAGACCTGGGGGAAAGTACTCTGTTGTCTCTGCTAAGAACACTGTATTAGTTACTGTTCTGATGCTGTGTTAGAACACCATGACCAAGGCAACTTATCCAACAGTTTATTTTAATTTACAGTTTCAGAAAAGTAGAGATCATAATTGTCTTGGTTGGGGTTACTATTGCTGTATCGAAACACTATGACCAAAGCAACTTGGGGCAGAAAGGGTTTATTCAGTTTATGCTTCTATCAGTCAAAGGAAGTCAGGCCAGGAACAAACAATAGGAACCTGGAGACAAGAGCTGATGCAGAGGCCATGGACGGGTGCTGCTTACTGGCTTGCTCCCCATTACTTGCTCAACCTACGTTCTTATAGAACCCAGGACCACCAGTCCAGGAATGACCCCACCCACAATGGTCTGGGCCCTCCCCCATCAATCACTTTAAGAAAATGCCCCACAGGCTTGCCTATAGCCTGACTTTATTGGGGCAGTTTCTTGATCTATCGAGGCTTCTTCTCCAGTGATGCTAGTTTGTGTCAATTGACATAAAACTATCCAACACAATAATGACAGGACAGAACGGCAGCAGGCAACCAGGGCAGGGGAGGGGGTGGTAATACCTGCAGGTAGCAAGAGGCTTTTTACTCTCAAAGCCCACCCCCAATGACATGCTCCTTTCTGCAAAGCTGCACCTCCTAAAGCTCCCTACATAGGCCATCACCTGGGGAACAAGTGTTTAAATGTCCAAGCCTATGAGTAGCACTCCTCATGTAAACCACCATAGACAGGTCTACTAATCGGAACAACACCACCCTCATCTTGTGACTTAACAGAGGTTACTTAAAATAACACCCAGGGGGTTGAGACATCAGTATATGAATTATGCAGAAATGTACATGTTTCAGTCCATGAAACAGTACATCCTGCATTGTTTCTGAGTTTAATTCAAATAGATAACCACTTTTAGGGACAGTATTCAAAGCATAGGCACCAAGGAGATGAAATAAATCATGCCATACATACTGAAGAACTCTGTATCTTCTGAAGGAAGTGAACAATACTACCTAAAATGTGAAATATGTTTTTGCGCTTTGCTTTTTAAGCTAGATGTGAGGGATTTGTCAGAATGTGCCAACCAGATTTATCATGGGCATGGAAAGACAGGCCAAGAGGCTAACATGGACAGTATCAGCAGACCAGTGTGCACAACATGAGGGATAAGCTGGAGAATGTTGAACTTGAACCTGGAAATGCCCTACTGTGTGGTATTTGTCACTCTGGACAGAGGCAGAGCACCTACTATGTTGATTCCATGGTGGAAAGTAGTAGATTTCGAAAGACCAGCAGGGAATGGCATTGTAGTCTACCAGAGAGCAACTGTGAGAATTGAAATCAGTGATACAAGCCTCACAGTTAGTGTGATAAAAGGAATGAGTTTCAGTACAAATTGAAGGAAACAGATCCAATGTCATGTCTTTTTTAAATTATGTGGAAATTTAAGATATTGTGGTTACCATAAATGAAAAATATGGTGCACTTGTAACGCATACTATGGCAAATATTTAAAATGTTGCTTTTTTCTAATATCCTGTGTATTTCTACTTAAAAAATTTTTAAGTACTGTTGTATTTTCTGTACAACTGTTTAAAAATAATCATTGTTTCAATCCAAAATGAAGACAGAAAAACTGTTGTCCTCTTCTGCCCCAAGTGGCAGGACCAGAAACAGTTGTTTTCAGGACTCTTGGCAACATACAACAAAAGGAACCCGTCTCAGAGAGAGCAAGTGAGTTAGCCCTGGGGGCTTGGTTACAGCTTACAATTCTGAGAGTTTCCAGACCACTGTCCAGAACTGGAGCTAATCAGCCAACAAATGGTGTCATAAAAAATACTTGGCCCAGGGCTGAAGAGATGGCTCAGTGGTTAAGAGCAGTGACTGTTCTTCCAGAGGACCCGGGTTCAGTTCCCTGCACCCACATGGCAGCTCACAACTGTCTGTAACTCCAAGATCTGACATCCTCACACAGATATACATGAAGACAAAGCACCAATGCAACAAAAATAATAAATAAATTATATTGTAAAGATAGACTCTAAAGAAGACAAGGAAAAAGGAGAAAAGAGAGCAGACGAGACAAATAGAAAATGAATATAAAAATGACCCACATCACCACATCAGTAGTGATGGTCAAGAGAGGCTGGTGTGGCTACCTAAGACCAGAGTGCCAGCAAAACAGAATTGAGTTATCAGAATGAAGAAATTGATTTCATAGTGCCAAAGAATCAAATCAAGAGGATTTTTTTAATCCTACAAAAATAAGTTACTTTTATACAAAAAAATAATAACAGAACTTTAAATTATATAAAGCAAAAACACAATTGAAATTGCTAGAAAACAGACAAACCCACAGTTATAGCTGGAGATTTCAATTAGTAGCTCCTTTCTAACATTTCAGTTTGTATCCCCTTTCCAGTGCTGGTGCATGCCTTTAATCCCAGCAGTCAGGAGGCAAAGGCAGGAAGATCTTCGAGTTCAAGGCCAGCCTGGACTACAGAGTGAGTTTTGAGGATGACCAAGACTACACAAAGAAACCTTGTCTTGAAAAAGCAACAAAACAATAACAACAACAACCTTATTTGCAGATAGTGGTGGCACACACATTTAATCCCAGCACTTGGGAGGCAGAGGCAGATGAATCTCTGTGAATCTGAGACCAGCCTGGTCTACAGAGCGAGTTCCAGGACAGACAGCTAAGGCTACACAGAGAAACTCTGTGTTGAAAAAATAAAAAGAAAAAAGAATTAGTGGAATAAGCAGATAGGAAATGAGCAAGAAGATAGAAGACTAAATACTATGAACTGTCTTGACTTGCTGACATTACAGCATATTCCAACCAGTAACAGCCAAGTACATTTCTGTTCCCATTTGCACATGAGAGCATTTACAGAGAGGGTCACATCAGACAAGACTCACTAGGACTCAAGTCACAGAATGTGTGGTGCTGTGGCTACAGTAGAATTATAGCAAACCAGAAGCCAGACCTCTGGAATGCTCTGAGACCCTTGAAGATGAAATGGCATGCTTCTAGATAAGCCGAGTCTAGCCAGCCTGTGCCACTGACAAAGCAGCTAACCTAAACAACAAAGTGGGGAGGGCTTATTTTGACTCACAGCTCAAGAGACCTCAGAGTCTGGAGCTATTGTAGAGCAGAGTATCAGGACCAGGGGACAGGCATGCCACTGTTTCCTCCAGCTGGGCCTCTCCTAGTTTGTAGAACTTCCAAAATAGATCACAGAATGGGACAGAAGCTCAGCTCCAAACCCTATAGGGACATTTCATGTATTACAATCATAACACCATGTAGCAAATGAACACAAAAAGATTATTTAAATTAAAATCCTATGTATCAAATGTTGTAGAATAACACTAAGGTATGGTAGAAAGTAGGCCTTGAATCTTATACCTTTAAAAACTAGAAAAAGCAAATTAAGCCCCAAATAAGGTGAAGGTCGTAGTAGAGGCTGGGACTTAGTGATGTAGAAGAGGAAAACACAGTAGAGAAAGAAAGCGACAAAACTCAAGCCCCATCCCTGGGAAAGATCAACAAAATCAATTCTGTAGGCTGGACTAGGAATGCTCTATGGTGGAGATTCTCAACTCTGTGGGAAACCAGTTGGTCTGTCTCTTAGGGAACTAAGGGAGCCACATTCAAATTGAGATACACTTGTATTCAAATTAGATTTTATTGACATGTAAATGTATTCAACATCAAAGCTGTGGAGTTCCGAAAAACACACTTTTTGCCATGGGTTTCTCTTGTAAAATCATCTTAGCCTCTCTCCTCCCCAGAGTACCTCTCTTTTTGAGAAGATGGTTGAAACCCAGCACAAGCTTGAATCCAGTCACTTTCACAGTGTATATTTATGATTCTCCAAAACAGAAACTGTATGCCAGTAGCCCATGGCCCAGAGAAGTGCTGTGTGTGGCTTACACTGTATTTAAAAAGATGAGATTTGTTGCTAGCATTTAACAAGAGCCATTGAAGTGTCTCAGCTGGTAAGGGCACATGTCCCTAAGCCTGAAACCTGAAGCCTGTCTCCAGGAACCCATGTGATAGATGGCGAGAACCAACTCCCATAAATCGCCTCTGACATCCTCATGTACACCATGGCATGACGCACACATGTACACTTAATGTGTTAATATTTAAAATCCAGTGAGGTAAATATTACAAGAGTTGGAATAGCTGGTAACTTATAGCCCACATCCCTGGTGTCAGAAATCAGCCAGTATGTAGCAGCTCACTGTTGAGGCTTTTCACAGTTGGTCATTTTAGCCATCACAGCAATTCCTACCCACTATCTATCGCTAGTCATCTTCATTGCATATAAGGAAACCAAGTCTCAGAAAAGTGCTGTGTCCAGTTCATAGGGCTAGTAAGTATGAGAGCCATTGTTTGGCTTCTAGTGTGCCTGAATTCCCCTAAGTCTTTCCCCTACAACATGCATAGTGAGCTTGTTTTTACCTTTAAGTTTAGTTTAAAAGCATTAGTGTCCATAAGTATGTGTTTGCTACAGAACACAGTTTCAAGTTTATTATGTTATTTAATTGTATATGGTTAAACTTTACATTCAACTGTCAGTTTGGTCCAGATCAATCTCTCTCTCTCATTTAATGTGTATGAGGTTTTTTTTTTTTTTGTGTGTGTGTATATATGTGCACCACCTAAGTGCCTGGTGTCCATGGAGGTCAGAAGAAAGCTTCAGACCCCTTGGAAATGGAACCACCACGTGGGTGCTGGGAACTGATCCCAGTCCTCTGCAAGAACAAGTGCTTTTAACTGCTGAGACATGTCTCCAACCTCACATGTCTCAAAGCCACTGTGCCGGTCTGGCTTTTTGTGGACTTGACATAGAGTCATCTGGGAAGGGGGAATCTTAGTTGGGAGATGCTGCCACCAAATTCCCTGTAGGCACATCTGTGGGACACTTTCTTAATGATTTCTGCCCACTGGGTATAGTGCCATCCCTGGTGAGGAGGTCCTAAACAAGCCATGGAGAGGAGCCAGTAAGCCATTTTTTTCCACGGCCCTTGTCTCTGTTCTTCACTGAGTTCCTGTTCTGACTCAGCGATGGAATGGGACTGGGCCATGTAGACTAAATAGACCCTTTCCACCAGGTTGCTTTTTCTCGTAGTGTTTATGGCCGCAATAGAAAGCAGACTAGACGAGCCTGATTTGCTCTAGGCTACCTTCTCATTTCTGGAAAGTTGCTATGTGCTTTGTACTGGTAGTTAATTGAGAAGAGACTTCTTTAACAGTGTTCTCTGATTCAGTCCTTTTCCAGGATTCCTTCCCTTGGAAGTAATAGTTAATCACCTCCAGATTCAAAATGAACACAGAATTTAAACTCCATGTTGAATAAAAATTGTGCATGATTGAGATAACAATTTACATCTTTCATTGAAAAACAAATGTTTCTTCCCCACAAAGATAGATGTGTATATTCTAGCTGAATAAATATTTACTTTTAGTCTGAACAGATTAGATTTTGTAATCCCAGACTGTTTGTGTCTGTCTAAATAGTATTCTTATCAGACTAGTAGTATGCTACCAATTTCCCAAAAACAGGTTACTTAACAAATAATTAAGTATATTACATAAAATCAACTTGGAATTAAATATTATAACCTATTCTATGGGTTGATGAAAGTTTATGGTGTATCATATGTAGTGAAAATAAAGATTAACTCTTTCTGCCTTAGTATAAACAAGAAAGTAAAACAGCTTTCTGCTGGGTATCTTTTGCCCAAAGCTTTCATTTTGTAGGTAGTGGGGTTTTTGTACTGGGAAAGAATATAATTTGCTGTTACTTTCTCTTGGTAAAGACTGAACAAAATAGCAAGGAATTGGGATTGGAGGAAATAGTAGAGAGGTTCCTCAGCTTTTCTTTGTGAGACAGAGACAGAAATACCTACCCTGTAGGTTATTGTTTTCTGTAAAGCGTTGTGTCTATTGAGTATGGGGGGGAGCAGACATGCCCTGGCACATGTATGGAGATCTGAAGACACCTCCAGGAGTCTGTTTTTTCCTTCTGCCAGGTGGCTTCTGAGGATCAAATGCATAAATACTTGGTGGCAAGGTCTTTACCCACTGAATCCTCAGCTCTGTGGATACTCTTTTATTTTTGTTTTTAGTGGCAGGGTTTCTCTGTGTATCTCTGGCTCTTTGAACTTTGTAGACCAGGCTAACCTTGAACTCAGAGATCAGCCTGCTGGGATTAAAGATGTATGCCACCACCCCCCAGCCCTTTAGATACTCGTGATGGCGATTTCTTGGAAGTCCCAGCTGTCCTTGCTAAGGGTCATTGTATAGATGGCTACCCTTACCACCCTGCTTTTCTCCTCCTAGTGGCTTCTCTGTTGACAGTGACAACAAAATGACCACATTTTACTCGCTGGCTTGAAGACTTATAGGGCGACCATGGATGCAAGCCACAAACTGTGACATGGATTTTAAACAGCAGTTGAAGCATATTAGGAGAATTGTTAAGTATTTGCTGAATTGGGAAACTCTTCAGTCACCTCCCTGAAATGGCCACTGCCCTCTCTTGGTCACATTCCCTTATTAGTCATCACTAAGACAGTAAACATCTGTGTTTGACAGATAGATAGTAAGCTTCAGGTTTTAGATACCATGTAAGAAAGCTCTTGCATTGTGGGGGCTGGAGAAATGGCTCAGAGCTTAAGAGCACTGTCTGCTCTTCCAGAGGTCCTGAGTTCAATTTCCAGCAACCACGTGGTGGCTCACAGCCATCTACAATGAGATCTGGCGCCCTCTTCTGGCCTTCAGGCAGAACACTGTATGCATAATAAGTAAATTTAAAAAGAAAGAAAGAAAGAAAGCAAGCTCTTACATTGTGCTATGAGTTAAAGGCCAGCTGTTCTGTCTCGGAGAATATTATTACTTCAGTCACATTGTGTCACCTATCTGTTCCTTAGACATAGAAGAAGAACTGTTTTACACCTTTAAGACCCCAGAGAGAGCTAACTAGTTTCTTCCAGTGTGTTTTTTTAAAAATTTTTTATTTATTTATTTATTTATTTATTTATTTATTTTATGTGAATTGGTGTTTTGCCTGCATGTATGACTCCATAAGGGTGTCAGATCTTGGAATTGCAGACAGTTGTTAGCTGCCATGTGGTTGCTGGGAATCGAACTCAGGACCTCCAGAAGAACAGTCAGTACTCTTAACAGCTGCACCATCTCTCCAGCCCCAGTGTGTTCTAATGAGATTTTCATAGAGAATCTTCCATGACTGAGATTAGCAATAGCTACAGAGCCAGCAGAGGGAGCACCAGACATGGTTTGGTGTCCCTGCCCCCCCCCTGCCTGCTCCCACTGCCCCCACTGTTTCCCCCCCCCCAGCCCAGATCTTAAATACTGAGAGGTGGGCTATGGGGAACAAAAGCTGACCATGCATCTTAAAACAGGTAATTGTTTTCATGTGATCCTTAGCATGAATTCAGCTATAACTTTGTCTTGACATGGTGATGTTTCTTATATTTATTAATAAAATCTTGTTCTTTATAATTATTGGAAGTTATGGTAATGATCTGTATTTTAATCTGCTTTGTTTACCTGGGTCTCTATGGTTGATTTTTGCTACTGCTAAGTGTATTTTATTGAAGACCTATAGTGTCGCATGAGAAGTGTTCCATGTGCTTTTGCCCACTTTGCTGTTTGAATACACAGGTGTTTAGGGCACTTAGGTAGGAATTGTGGAGAGGGTAAAAGTGCACTTCACTAAGTACTGCCTCAGCAATATTTGGAAGACATTTAGAGTAGAGGCTTGCTGCTGCGGGCTTCAGGGTTTGCTTTGTGCAAGGCCTCACATGCCGAGTCTTCTCCATCCTGCAGGCTGTTGATTCTGAGTTTGTCCCGACTCCCGCCTCCTGATTCCATTCTCAAAGTCTGCCACTGCCACACGCCTCCACTCTCACCCCGCCTTGACGAAGACTCTGCTAAGTGAGCTTGTTGGGAATAAATGAAACTGAACTACTAAGACCTAGTTAAGACCAAGGAGTTAGATGTGTAGCTTTATTTCAGGTTTTGATGGTCTTTGGGGCCATGGAGATCTTGCTTTGTGGTTCTGCAGAAGGCAGGAAAGAGGCTGCTCCTGTATTTCATAGTGAGTCATGCTTGAGGTGGGTTTCCTGTGAAGTTACTGTAAATATAGCTGGTTTTATGGTTTTTATAGAAAGTGTTTCTAAACTTTAACTCACAGGATATTTTATACATGAAGACAGCCAGAAGTTGTTCTTTTTCTTTTTTCTTTTTTTTCCTCTAAGGGAAATAAGGATCTAGACTAGCTAACACACCGCAACCACTGGTATGAGACAGTACAGAATAGTTGAAGTAAGAGGAAAGAATGGGCAAATATACCCTTCAGTATTGGTTCATAGAAATGGGATAAGTATACAGAAAATATCTATGTGCAGAGCAAGCGTCAGTAATTAGTTACATGAAGGCTCAAAAGAAGAAGGTAGAAAGTTGTTCAGATCTGAAATTTATTTAAATAGTAGTGTAGCTAGCAGAAATTGGAGAAGAACTTACCAGTGTCAGCAGAATGACTTGGGGACTAAAGGCACTTCCCTACCAAGCCTGGGCCCTGATGGCTGGACCCCACGTGAAGGAGGGAGCTCCACAAGGCTGTCCTAGGGCCTCCACATGCACATGATGGTCGACATGCGCCCCGTATGTGCACTATGTCTGCACACACCATACACTCATTAAGAGTTTATAAGTAAAAACCTCTAATTCCAATGGAGACTTCCTTTCCCTATTACCTTCACAAAGGCTACAGGCAAAAGTATTACAGCTAGGTTAATCAAGTGCCAGCAAAGAAATCCCAAAGTTGTGGACTCCGGAACATGTAGGGAATGCCTTTCCTATAAGTTTTGTACATGGCACAGGTGTAGTGAGCCTCTGTGGCGTTCCCTGGGTTTCCCACTGCCCTCCTTCCCGTGACTGTCCTGTGAACGCAGACAGTGAACTCTGTATTTGGAGGGGCCCCGGAGAAGAAACGTCTTCACACTTAGGAAGCACCTTCTGACCCGCCAGAGTAATTCCTTAGCTGGCACTTTGCCCCATCTCATGCTCACCGTGAGGTAACTTCTCTTTCCAGGTGGATTTTCTTCCTAAATGTTATTTGAATTCCAATTACTATCATATATTAATGACATGTACTATGGGATTTAAAAAAAAAAAAAAACTTGACCATTATGCTACCTTCTGTTTTGTGGTTTTTCTCAAGCAACTAAGAAAATGTGACAGAAAAAAGACAACCTAAATTTCTCACATCAGATAATCTATTCCTGTTCTTTGCAGAATATATTTTTCTAATAGAGAAGGGGAAATACTATAATGCTAAGAAGTGTATGCTAATTGTAAACCGCTTAAAGTCTTTCGTTATAGTTAAATGTATATGAGATGTGTATTTCTAAAGTATAGTACCCGTGAAATAGGTATATAATGTAAGTTAATACTACCATGTTGAATTTAGTTATTCATCCTAAATAGCATATCAGAAAATTTAATCAAAATTAGGAAAATTTGCTTTTAAAAACTTTCGACATTACATCTACTTAAATATTTTTCTTACCAAATTACTTTGAACACACAAAATCAATGTCCAGGAATGCCTTTGTGAGGGGTGACAGCGATTGTCGCTAATGACGGAGTCTGCTTCCCTCACTGGTGACATAGTTAGTTACCAGATCATGTACTGACAGATCTTCAATTTTGCCCATTTTTCTCAACAGATCTTTTACCAGTAATAATTTATAGTAATTATGTAACATTATGTTAAAAATTGTTAGTCATCATTCCACTTTGATTCTCTCTCCTTTATTTGAGTTTTAGTCTCAGCATTTCAAAACAAACAGAAACACTGTTCAGTCGTGTAGCTTCCCATACAGTGGGTGTGATGGTGAACTTGTGCTGTGGTGTCGCAGACTTTGGTTGTGTGTTATAGAATGAAGGTCAGACTGAACACTGAACTGCTGTCTGTATTCTTGCTGAGATGTGTTGTGTGTAGGCAGCAGTGGGATTGAATTTCATATTGCAATTCAGGTATACTGTTGGGTGGGAATGTTACCAGTAGGTGTTGTATGTTATATCCCCTTTCAAAGAGTGTTTGAAAGAAACAAGTTGTTGCATCTTCCTCATAGTGTTGAATATGGAATGATACACATCCCTTCCCAGTGGGTCCAGTCTAGTCGTGATTATAATGGGCACATCTCTTGTCCATGCACTGTTCCCTTACTCTTAGTGCAAGAAATGTTCCAATTTAACAAGCTTTTGAGTCACCTACCAGAAGTGCTGAGGTTTCGTGTTTTGTTTTCTGACCTCTGTGCCTTACTTGTCAACAGCATTTTAACATTTGTTTCAGAATGTCTTAGGTAGAAATGAGCTGGTTGTTTTGTATCTCTAAGCAACTTTATGGTTACTAAGACAGTAAAATCTTTACATTAACATCACTGTTCTTAGCAAAGATTATTGTTTTAGTAACCATCATTTTATTTCAACTTAAGGTCCTTAACAATAAGGTTTTTTTTTTTAACTTTTTCTTGTTGTTGTTCCACTTTCTCAAATTTATTCCCAACCCTAGTATCAAATTTGTCGTTTCTGATAGCGTATTTCCGTTTTCTGAGATTGTTTTGTTCCCAGTTGTTCCTCTATAGACTAGCCTTCTCACTTGCATGTAGACCCCATTGACTTCTTCCTGCACTGCCTCAGTTCTGTGGATCCACTCATCTTAGTGCTGTTCACTTTCTCATCCCTAAACTGTACTAATTGCATTCTCTGAGCCTGTGAGACAGGTGAAACCAGAGGTTTCCATACTGCACTCTCTTTAGCAGCGCTCTGCCATATACACAAGGCCAATCTCTTGACTCTGCCCATTTGGTAAGAGCAAGCATCTCCTTCTACCAGAATATAAGAAAAATAGTCATGGAGCTGAGTGGTCAGACTTTCATTTGGGACCCACACACCACCACCCCTTCCTGAGCTCCAGCCTTCCTGGAGTTCTAAATATATGTAATATATGTAAAATATACTCATCTACTTCTGCTACCATCCACCTATTTCTTACCTGGGACTTTTCTCATCTGTTGCCTGACTTTAGATTCTGGTGGTAACTTATATGATTTATCTCTCTGCCTGAACCCAGACTCATTAGTCAACTGCCTCCTGAACTCTCTGTTTGAGTAAGGGTAGACACCTCAGACTTGGCATATCTAAAATGAATATGGTCTTCCTGAAGCGTCTCCCCACAGCCTTCTTCACCTTGCTTTTCTCAGAAGAATACTTATTATTCCTAAAAATAGGATCCAAGAGTGAATCACGCAGGAAAAGAAAACAATAGCCACTGTAATTATAAAATGATTCTCCAGGTAAGAAACAAAGTCTCTATAAGCCCAGGATTTTGCCAGTTTTATAAGATGTATACCTCAACTTTGCTGTTCAGGTACCTTTGTAATTTCTTAGTCTCTTTGTATACAGTTTGGGATGGTAATTGTAATACTTTTTTATCAGACAACTACATATTGATTTATTGAGTAACTAAAGAAAACTAGAAGTAGATTTACACAGACTATATCTCAGTAAGTGCTAATTACCTGTGTTCTATCTATCCACATCATCATCATCATCAGATAAAAAGATTACCATCAGGATCTATTCTAGGAATATAAAGGTTTTAATCAGTAACTGCAATCCACTACTTCAAGGATGAAGATGCAATTCAGTAATAGACCATTTTCCTAGTATGCCCAGGGCCTCTGGTTCAATCCTACTATATCCTGTGGTTGGGGGGGGGGCACAAAAAATACCTAGTATAAAAAGAAAACTGGATCATCTTAGTAAATACAGAAAAATAAGCAGCACAATTGAAAATGAGTTAGATTAGAAAAAAAAAAAGTTTAGATAACAAACAGTAAGGGATTCTTCAGCTTGATAAATGATGTCTGTGGAAATTGTATTATTGGGCCAGGTGTGGTGGTGCACACCTTTAGTCTCAGCACTGGCCAGGTGAGGCAAGCAGATCTCTATAACTTCAAGACCAGCCTGCTCTACATAGCATACAATCTGGGCCACATAGTGAGACCTTGTCTCAAAAAAGAAAAATAAAATCTTATTGCTAAAATCATATTTAAAAAGATAAGTGTTTCCCCTATATGCACTAAAGTACCAAGAATACCTGTTCAACAACATGTTATATGTGAAAGACCCTAAGGACATCACTACAAAGCTCCTAGACCTGACACACACTTTAAGCAAAGTAGCCATGTTCAAACAACATGCAGAAATCTTTTCAAAATACTAAGAAATAGTAAAAAGTCATTTTCACAATAGTCTCTAGTAAAAATAAAAAGGGCTCCATTAGCACACAAAATAATTCAAATAATTGAAAAATGCGATTGCATGAAATTAAGATAGCTCTGCACAACCAAGGAAGCAGCCAGCAGTGTGAAGATAGAGCCTACAGAATGGAATGTGTGTGCCAGTTACGTGTCAGACAGGGGCTCCAGAGCTAAGATAAGTAAAGAAAAGTCAAACACTAAAAAACAGGCCATCCAACCAGTAAATGCAATGAAGTAAGCAGACATGCTCTCAAGAAGTACAAATGGCCAAGAAATGGATGAAAAAATGGTCAGCATCCTAGCTGTCAGGGAAATGCAAATCAAAACTACACCGGCTCTGCCTCAGCCAAATCTGGAAGACAAATAACAAATTCTGGCGAGAACACCAGGAGAAAGGAACCCATATGCACTACTGGTAGAAATGAAAATTAGTCCACCTACTATGGAAATCAGTGTGGACATGCCTCAAAAACCACAACTAGAGCTACCAAATTATCCAACTACACCTCTGCCAAGTCATAAGTTCATGCCCCACATTAGGTGCCAGATTTTATTACAAATAGTTATGAGCCACCATGTAGTTGCTAGGAATTGAACTCAGGACCAATGCTCTTAACCTTTAAGCCATCTCTTCCCATCAGAGATTATTTTTCAGGATATCTTCCTTAATCAAATCATATTAGCCTGGAAGCAATTCACAGGTTCTCATCTTCTGTGGAAACAAAAACAGAACCTCTTTTTAAAAACAGCATATCCTTAAACCCAAATTTCAAACTTAAGGTACTTTTAAAATATATATGTTTGTTTAACTTAGCAGCCTTTACAATCAAATATCTTTCTGCAGTTAGCTCATTAACAGTTAAAAATTAAAAGAAAACACAATAATAAACATAATCCAGACTCTGTATATTTTCCATCTTTGTGTTGCTTATTATATTTTTATTACTCTTTCTCTTAAGGATTTTCTCTACTCTTTCTCTTTTTTCTCCTCCCAGCCTACATATTCACACACATTGTAACCCTTTTAGAGGTTTTGTCCATCTGGTTCTGTTTTATTGTGTATCCTTAATCATTTTATAACCAGGAAAGTTTTTAAAATGCTAAACTATAAAGCATTGCTTTCACTGCTGTCTCCACCCTGCTCAACTTTAACATGGCAGAGGTACCAGAGTAACACTTAGCTTCCTGATTCTGGGAAGCATTATTTTTTTTTTTTTTTAAAAGATTTATTTATTTATTATGCATACAGTTTTACAGAAGAGGGCACCAGACCTCATCATAGATGGTTGTGAGCCACCATGTGGTTTTGCTGGGAATTGAACTCAGGTCCTCTGGAAGAACAGTCGATGCGCTTAACCTCTGAGCCATCTCTCCAGCCCCTGGGAAGCATTATTAAATATCATGGGGCTATGTTTTTAAGCCCACAGTTGTATAGCCAAACTCAAAAGCAGCAGCTGGGAGAAGCCTCTCTGTACCATAGCCCTTAAGAGTGACTGGGTAAATTGGCCATGCTGATAAGCTTATGGCGGCTGGTCATCTCCCAGGTTGCTGCTGGGGAGACAAAATTCAACTGCCCAAGAAGCAATATGTAATAGAGTACAGGTAAGCCATGAGCTACGTGGCAAGACATATTAATAGAAATGGGTTGAGTTAAGATGCAAGAGCTAGCTAACATTAAGCCTGAGCCATAGACTAAACAGTGTGTAATTTGTATAAGCCTTTGTGTGATTATTTGGAACCAAGCAGGGCTGCGGATCCAAACCTCAGGGCTAGGCTAGAAATTTCTTAAGACACAGTAGGGATACCTGCATACCTGGGCATTATAGGACTATTCATAATAGCCAAGTTATGGAATCAGCCTAAGTGCTCATCAACAAATGAATGGATAAGAAGTATGGTGCGTATTTACACACATAGAAGTATTATTCAGCTCCAAAGAAGATGAGCTCATCATCTGGAAGAAAGCAGATGCAAATAGAAATCATAATGTTAAATAAAACAAACCATTTAAAAAATGACATGAACATAGAATGGGGACTATGGGGAAATGAAGACCATCAGGAAGCAAGAAGGTGGCCACAGAAGGCTAAATGGGTGTGATGTGTGTGTACCATAGTGAGACCCATTGTTTTGTACAGTGCCTAGATGCTTTCTTGAAAAAGAGAATGTTCTCACATTCAACATTTTCCTATCCAGTGTACTATCAAGAAAAAGCAATTTTAAAAATTCAAGTTGTGAATTTTCAATGTGAATCTATCTTTTAATTCTATTAACTCCTTTGTTATTGACATCAAATATGTTTTTACAATCCTAATGAGGGGTTGGAGAAATGTCTCAATAGTGAAAAACACTGGCTGCTCTCGCAAAGGACCCTTGTATCTTTCCCAGCACCCACATGGCAGCTCACAATTTCAATTCTAAGATCCATTGTCCTCTTTGGCCTTTGCAGATGCTGCATGTATGTGGTGCACTTATACACATGCAGGAAAACCACTCAGAAATATAAATAAAAAATAAGCTTTTAAAAAAACTAATGAATCTACAAAAAGTGTACTGGAAAGAGGAAGGAAGAGGAGAAAACATGAGAATGTATGTTTATTACATATGCACAAGACCTATAAAACAAAAGTATTAAATACTGTTGAAAGACAAGGAAGCAGGGTGATTGCTTCCTTGGGAATTCAGAGCTGTGGCCATGGTAAGACTCTGAAGTCATGAACACATGTAGTGCAGTGTTTATCATAATTTATTGACTGTTTACTAGTAACCAGCAGGTTGATGATAAAAATTTGCAAGGAAATAACAAGGAAGCTAAAATAACCAAAAGCTATTTTGACAAAGAAAACAGAAATTGGAAGACTCCATGGCTGGTTGCGGGCTTACTGTAGAACTAGAGTCAGGACAGTATGGTGTCTGGGTATGGTGGGCCTGCAGCGTGCTGGAGTCCAAAAATGGACCAGCTATCAATGACATTTCAACGGGGATGAGAAGATAATTCTAGGGAAAAGATAGCCTTTTAGTGCCAGAGAAATTAAATACCCATATTCTCCTCCACCTGCAGAACAAACAGACCTTGACTCGGGCTTTATGCCACACACAGTAGTGCAAATGGATCATAGGCTTAAACACAAGAGTTAGAGCTTGATGGAGAAACCATAGAAGAAAAGCTTAAGGATTAGAAGGGTTTTTTTTGGTTGTTTTTTTTTTTTTTTTTTTTTTTTTTTTTTTTTTTTTTTTTTTTTTTTTTTTTTTTTTTTTAAGGCAATGCAAAAAAAAAAATAGATAAATACAATCCTTTCTTTTAGAGTTTGGCAAATTTATCACACCTAATCAGATTTTTTTAAAAAAAAAAAAAAAACTTTATTTATTTGCCTTGGTGTTTGCCTGGAACTGGAACTACAGACAGTTGTTAGCTGCCATGTGGGTGCTGGGAATCGAACCTGGGTCCTCTGGAAGAGCAGACGGTGCTCTTAACCGCTGAGCCATCTCTCCAGCCCCACCTAATCAGATTTTAAATTAAGTCAGTTGGGGAGGTTTATTCCAACACTTTGGAAGCAGAGGCAGGCAGATCTCTGTGAGTTCACTGCCAGTCATGTCTGTATAGTGAGTTCCAGGACAGCCAGAGCTCCGTATTGGGTGTGTGTTGTGTATAATATATATAGTATATGTCTGATAAAGGATTTATACCCAAAGCATATAAGAACCAAACCTCCTACAACTTAAGAAGAAAGGGGATAGATTGTATAGATTCTTTAAGGAAAACGTACATACAAGCCGAGTAAAACCTCTTTCAGAGAAAATGTTCACCCCTAAAACACCAAATTTAAAACACTGAAATACCAAGCAATTTGCTGAGCAAGAAGGCCAAATAGTTGGCAGCTCAGCATAGAGTTAATCAAATGCCAGACAATCCAGCAATCCTTCTAGGTATCTACTCAGGAGATAGAAAATAGATGTTCCGAGAAAGTATAGTAGCCTTGTTTATAGCCCAACTCTGGAAGCAAGTAGTAGATTAAAAAACTGAAGTACATCCACATAGGGGAAACTACTAAGTATTACAAAAGGATGAATTGTGAATATGTAAACCATGGAACAACCTGAGAAGCACTGTACTGAGTCAGACCCAGGGTGGGATGACACGTGTGTGTGTGTGTGTGTGTGTGTGTGTTTGTGTGTGTGTGTGTGTGTTTCAGGGTTAGAGGCCTGAAGGGGAATGGGCTGTATTACAGAAAGATACTAATTGAGAAAACCCAGGGAACTTTCTGGAGAAATAGAAATGTTCTCCGTCTAGATTATAATGATGGGTTATATGAACTGCTAGTTTTTTCAAAACTCATTGTGTTGTGTGCATAGGTTCTCCCTTTTAAAGCTGTTTGAACATGAGCTAGAACATAAAAGCAGATTTGGTGCCAAGTGAGCACAGGAGTATCCGTCAGAGGCAGGGAGTGGAACATCTTTCCAGAGGGGTAGGAACCTGCTGCTGGAGCTATGCCTTGTCAGGACTCTGGCACCCCGTGTTCCTGCCTCTCATTCCCTCTAGAGGTGAGGAGGCCATAGCTGATCTGTTTCCTCATACCCAATCCAGGGTCTCTGTTGCATTTCGTAACCATTAGACACCCTTTGACTTTCCAAAAATGTCCCTCCCAGGTCCGTGCCTCTGTCCTCACTAGATGCCATTCATTACCTTTGCTTGCTTATGGTTTTAGTCTTAGTTGTTCCCCAGGCTCTGAACTGCTGGCCACGCTTATGCTACACGATACACTTGGGTGCTGAGCCCCACTTCTGTGACTGCACCCGGTTTAGGTCCCACCCTCACCCCCAGTCCCCTCATCATCTTCTAAACATTACCCTCTGGTTGTTTGTCTCCAGGTGTCTTCAAGTCCGGGGTAGGGGTTGGAGGGAGGGAGTTCCCGGGCAGAATTGCTAATTGTTGGGCATACCGATTCAGGAAGCTGCTTGCCTGCCTGCCTGCCTGCTGCTGCTTTTTAGTTACCATGTACCCAGGGGAGTTACCTAACCTATCCTTGCTGCAGTTTGTCTTCCCTTTAAAAGGTGGGGAAGACGGGGACATGGACTCTACCCACCTCCCAGGTTATGTGATGGATGGTGCTGGTGCAGGACATGTACTCCATACATCAGAGCTGCTGCTTTGACCTCCTAAGTCTCTGTTCAGTTACCTGCCCCTCAGCCAGGGCTTTCTGCAAAGCCCCGATTACCCGGCTCCCTTCTTTAACTCTCTGCTTTGCCCTTTGCTTCCCAATGGCTCCTGTCAGCTTCCACTCAAGGCTCCTTCTGGGTGAATGTTTCCTCAGGGCCGTCTATTTCTACTTCTGTTCTCTTGTCTATGCCTTCCATTGTGGAGGAACTTTTCTAAAGTGAGTGTGGTTAGTGATTTTTTTCCTCAGTCAGTCAGCACTTTTCAGATAGTTTTTCTATATCCTGGGACTCCATGGTGGTGAACGGAGGTACGTAAGGAAGGGCTATTACCACACGCTACCCACTGACTACCAGCCACAGTGCTTGACATCTGCCTGTCTCTCTCTTACTGATGCCCTGCTGTTATTGACATCTCTGGCTCTCAGGGTGAGATCCAAGGTCCATGATCGGTACTAAGAGGAGCTGTGTAAACTGCTGTGTTGCCTTGCACGCAGCATTTCCCAGGCATAGGGCTGTGCTGCAGCTCACTTGGATTCCTTTGTGTACTTGGTGATTCGATGCCTGGCTTGCTGGCTAATGCACCTCTCAGGCAGCACCCAGAAGTCCTTTCCCGTTTTCCATCAGGCATAGCCCTCACTTGCCTCCAGTGACACTCCTGCCCTCCAGGAAGGAGCTTCCTCTCTTGTCCAGCTCATTCCCGTGGATTTACTCTGGACAGTCTTTCAACACGCCTTCTCCTGTATAGTTTCACCTTTTCAATTTGCTCTTTATTCTCTTTCCTGTTCGGGTTAGCAAATTCCTAAACTGAAGGCCACAGCCAGGCCTGATTTCCTCTGTGGAATGTCCCTAGCCTTCCTCAGTGCTCCCAGAGAACTCTGGAGTGTGCTTCAGAATGTACCCCATTGGAGTTGAACTCCTTGGGTTGGGACCATGTCTCTTTAAGCATTCTACACTAGCTTCTCAACTGTACAGAACAAAGCCCAGGGACTTGGATGTGCCATGAGCATCCTTTTCCAGTCTGTCTTCAAACTGTCTTTCTTCTGGTCTCATCTCCTGCCATCTGTGCACCCTCAGCTGCAGCGTGGGTACCAGCTTGTGATCTTCTCAGCATGTCCCAGCTTGGACTGACCACACATTCTTATTGACATGCTGCTTTCCCCCGTGCAAGGCTGTCTCCTGGCAGGGCCTCTGATTTCCTCAGGATAGCGTGTTCTTTCTTTGCAGACTTTAATATAGAGTACTTCAGTCTCCTCTTCCCCAAGAGCATGGAGCAATCTTCTGTGTGCATCCATGTTCCCAGAAGAACATGTGTGATACGATGGGTGTGCACACGGGTGTGTGTGTGTGTGTGTGTGTGTGTGTGTGTGCGCGCGCGCGCGCGCGCCCCCGTGAGAGAGAAAGAGAGAGAGGGAGAGAGAGAAACCAAGAGTATCAGCTCCCCTGACTATCCCTTTCTCACTGGGTTCACTTTCTTCCTTCCTCATAAACTGTCTTATATGAAAGGTCTGTCATCCAATATATATTTTATATTATTCAAATTTTCTTTGTAATATACATATTATTCTACACTTTAAAGAATAAATAATAGCATTTTTCATTTTAGCTTAGCAGTGTTTTAAGTCCATATTAGTACATGTAGCTTTAGCTGGTTTAAATTGCTACGGAGATTCTCCTGGTGTCCGTATTCCATCTTACTTACCCATGCTCTTTTAATTGTTTTCACTCTGTAATGGTTATTGTTGTACTCAAAGAAAAGCTACTCTTTCTGACTTTGAACGGTGTTTTGGGAGTTTCACCCCTCTGACTGGATAGATACTAACCTCCCTGAGGATCAGCCTCCCTTACATCTGTGATGAGCTTTTCCTGTGCTCCTTTAACCAGCAGGCAGCCAGTGCTGAGCACTTGGAATGCAGAGCTTAAGCAGAAGTTACTTTTCTCACTCTGCAATTTGCAAGTCATTCTCATATAAATTTAGGTCATTTTGCCTTAAAAATGCTAAATGAAAACCAGAATTAGAATTTTTTAAAAAGCACACACAAGACTTTGCAGGCATAGCTATGAAGTGTGAGAGGAAAGCCTGTTAAGTTGTATGAGAATAACAACTGAGAATATGTGTGAATTCTGTCTCATTCATGACAGAGAACTGGAAGAGACCTCATGTTAGCTGTTCCTGTACAAACTTTCCTAAAACCACAGCCACATCTTCTTGGGGAAGAGGCTTCTGACTTGATGTCCCTAGTCAGCAGCTTCTCCATCAGGCTCAGATGAACCTTATGTTGGGATTGCAGCACATTCCCTGTTTGGTCTCCTAACAAGGGAAACAGATTGCTAACATTCTTTTGTAAAGTAAACAAACAAACTGGCCTATCTTTTCCAAAGAAAACAATTTCAAGTGATTTTTCCACCCAAAGAGAAGGGGGTGTGGATCTCAGTGTCCCTGGTCTTGTGATTTGAGAGAGCAGCCTGAGTTCCCTCTTCAACAAGGGACATGCACCCAGCTCACCTCTAAGACCTTCGTACTGGTGTTCCCTCTGGGGGCATCCAGTTTATGCCTCTGAGTTGTGTCATGTCCCATGATAGAACTGACCTCAAATTTCTTTTAGTCTCAACATCCCTAGGACTGGGAAGATGGTTTAGTCAGTGATGTACTTGCCTTGCAGGGTCAGGAACCTGAGTCTCATCTCAGAACCCACATTAAAAAGCCAGGAATGTTAGAATTTAAGGCTGTGAATGGAGCCCTGTGATAGAATGATTGCCAAGTGTAAGTCTTTGGGTTTAATGTTCAGCATTTGAACCCTAGGGAGGAGAACGAGGAAGGGAAATTGGGGCTGTAGCTTAATGGCAGAGCATTCATCCAGTATATGTGGATCCTTGGGTCAATCTCAGTATTGCCAAAAACAAAAAGCAGAGAAAAAAATAGACAAAAAAAGTACTTTAATCTAGAAAGACTGTTTAGTGGTCTCAGCTTCTTGAATTATCCCTCTTGACTCATCTGAAACAATTAGGGCCTTTCCAAAATTGATATTCAATGTTCTATTTAAAAGACCATCACTAAGAAATACTAAATTCATAGTTTTAGCATTTTAAAAAATACTACAGATCACACCTCAAGTTCAAATGGAAAATATATAGAACCAGAACTACCTTTATCCTTAAGTTTTCATCTAACCCATGGGGTTATTCATTAGATATGGTACATTTACTATTAGGATATATGGCTATATACATTAGCATTAGGACATATATACATATGTATGTAATACATATGTGTAGCTCTAGTACTAGGCATATACATTTGGAATTGTTCCTTTCTAGTGAATTAGCTTTTATTATTATGCAGTATTTCTATTATTTGTCTCTAATAATACTGGTCACTCAGCCCACTGTGTAGTTAGGATGGCCATTCCGACTTTCCTCTTTTCTTTTTTAAGAAATGTTTTTATTCATTTTACATATGAACCACAGATCCCCCAGCTTTCTTATAATTATGAACTCAAATCTGTCTCTTTAGATTTATAATTGTTTCTTTTAAAGAGGATATGGTTGGGTCTGCATGCAGTCTTTTAAAAACTGCCATTTAATGGGAGCGTTCTGTCTAGTTACATTTAATGTACATCACCTTTATTCTTTGAAAAATGTTCTCTTATAGCTTTATTAAGATGCCTCTTGGATCACAGTGATCCATATCCTGAAATATTCTTGTTCTAAAGGGACCATTGAGAACTCACCTTCATGCTCTTGAGACAGAGAGTTTTATCTACTGGGTGGTTTGACTCACTGGTCTTGAGTCTGTTATCAGTTCCAAAATCTGTTTATTGTATAGGCCCTTACCAGTTCACTGTATATCACAGAGGATCTTGCTCTCATTGGTACAGCTTTTGCTTTTCCAGACATTGAGATTTCTAGACCGTTCTTGCTGTTTCTTCCTATAAAGCTCTGCAAGTTCAAGTGGCAGAAACGCCACCACTGTTGGGTTCTCCTGTCGCTCTTCTTTTAGGAATCATGACCCTATAGTTCTGCTTTATCTAAAACAGTTGTTTCATATATTTCCTTAAGTTTTCATTGATTACTGCAGGAAAGTTCATCTGGTACCAATTAACCCATTATGAACAGAAGTAGAAATCTCATTAAATGTATCCTTAAAATCACTCTTCTTGGAAAATACATCTTGCATGTCTATATACCAGAGAAGCAGACAACTAAGATCTATTGACCAAGTGACTTCGAGGGGGTTCCATGGAGGCTGTCACCAGCTAGTCCAGTCTGGACCTCAGTTTTCTTATCTTTGTTCTGTTTCTTCACTGTAGTGATTTTTTGAAAATTCTTCCTGTGTTTAAGACAAAGCCTGTGAAACTTTTTCAGTGAGACCCTTATTATTTAAACATCTTCCTTATTCCATCTTATTAAATAAATCATGTTATTGATCCTACTGTTCACATAGGCATGAGAAGGCTCACTCACGTGCTCTGGCCGTACTAGGTTACCGCCTTGCTGGTTGTTTCTGCAGTGCACAATAACTAATGAGCTGTGGAACTATATGATCTCATGTTAGACCTTTAGTTTTCTTAACATAATTGGGTTTCCCTTTGTGTTTTTCAGTTTGTTTTCTTTGCTGTCTAAAAAACACAACAAAGTTCTGGAACAAGCCACCCAGTCCTTGAGGGGGTCCCTGAGTTCCAGTGATGTTCCTCTCCCAGATTATGTGAGTAGCTGCTTTATCATTTTTACAAATTTCTCTGTGTTAGATTTATGAATAGTAGTATTTCTCCCAAAGTCTGACTGTGCTCTTAGAAACCGTAAAAGCTTTTCATGGTTATTATGAAATGGTGGAAGAAAATCAACCTGATCAGTGATTATTAATCAAGAATCCTAGTAGTAGTTGGGTCAAAAAAAAAAAAAAATGACCAGACTCTCAAGCCAAGTACACAAAAACAGAAGGGGACTCCAGAGCTTTTTAAAGAGTCCTCATCTCAAGATAAAGTAGTAAAGAAGGAGGAGGAGAAGAAAGAAAGAAAGGAAACTTGAATTTGGTTTGGTTCATCTGTACAGACTTACTTATCTTTAGACAATATGATTAAATCATGCATCAGTACTGTGTCATTTATTCTACAAAAATTTGTTGAATTTATGTAGTTTAGGAGTCCCCCTAATAATATTTTTTATTCATCACAAACCCTATAAAATTGATTTTTCTGAGAATAAATGGTCATGTTTAATGATATTTGTCAATCACAAATGTGACAGTAACGGTAGAATAAGTTTGTGGGAAACAGTAGTGGGCCTGCAGCTTGACTCAGTAGATAAAGAGCTTGCTGCCCAAGTGAGATGTCCTGAGTTCAATCCCCAGAAGTCAATAAAAGTGGAAGGAGAAAAATAACTCCACAAAACTGTCTCCTGCCCTATGGTGTGCTTACACATACACAAGAATAATGAACAAAACAAAACTAATTTTTATTAAAAAAAAAAAAAGTGTTACCTTAAAAACAAGCACTACAAGGTGTTCCTTCACTATACCTCAGCATTTTATTGGTCGTTTGTTCCCCTTGCCACACTGTGTGTAAGTGATTTGCACATTTGTAACCGATCTCTTTGTCATTTTCTTTTAAATTAATTATTAGCTAGGAAATGAATGTGTTTCCCCCCCCCCTTTTTTTAATATTTCTCAGAATTTTAACCTGTTAAGTGCCCTTGGCAACAGCCACAGAATGCTATGTTCTGGACTAGCCCCAGACGGCTTGTTTGTAAAGCTGAAAAGGAAGAAGGAACGGGTCCCTGCATCAATGGAGTCCCAGATGTGTGCTTCCTACACCAGATTTGGAGACACCATATTAGCAGAGTTTAATAAGTGCTCAAAAATAAGCCTGTGTTTGCCTTCTTGCTGTAACACATAGAACACTCAGGGTCTACGTCGAGGTTTTTGAGTTTATTAAGAAAATGTTTATACTCATTACACTGTATAATTCACAAGTCAGTTGAGTTACAACATAAAAAGCACATTGCAAGTTACAAAAATATTAGTGTTAGTACTTTAGTATAACCATGTTTGTCTAAACACCTCGTGGGAAACTATTCCAACAAGTTTTAGATAATGAGGAAACTGCCGTAGCTGCTTAAGAGAAAATAATACAAAAACTGTACTCTGATCCTGTATAGACTGCACCCTGGAGGCAGTAGAGGTGGGAGAGAGAACAGCTAGCGATCCGTGGCTGACATATGTATGTCTCTATGTATGCTTGCACAGTTTAATTCAGTGAATGAAAAGACAGGAACTGTGAACAGCTTTTAAAAGTAATATGGTAGCAGTTCTGAGCATGAGCCAAGGGTGTGATACAGTCTAGGTGGCCATACTACCAAGTGAGCTGCATCCCTCACCCTGTGCATACTAACTGAGAAGCATAAAGCTCAACTCAGCAAACTGTTATTGGCTGGAGATGGCCTGGGTTGAAAGTCTTAGGCCCATTGTATCTATGTGGTATGGAATGAGAATTGTTTGGTCATTGTCTAGGTGAGGATTTGTTTTTAGTATATGATGGGCATGAGTCACTTCTATGTATGCTTACAAAATTTCATTAATTAAAACACGATCTGTATGTTAGATTCTTGAGGCAATCTTTATATGTATTTACTCAAAGGAGAGTGACATTAACTAGTGTGTTAGTCTTTGACAAGTCTTCTCTTTTGGAATTACATTAGCATGATTAAAGTAAATACTATTGTACATAAAGAATTTCAAATGTACCAATAAAATAAAATTAAACAAATGGATTTTATTTAAAAGAAATCTATAGTCAAACCTAAGAGACATCCAGAGAGAAACAGGAGCAGCTTTCCAGAAGTAGGAAGAGCTTATGGCAGCCCCTCTGAAGGGAGTTGATACTTGAAGTAGATGCTATTGCCTTGTTGTCTTTTGATTTGAATTGTGAGACAGAGTCTCACTATGTATCCTAGGCTGGCCTTAGAACTTACAGCATAGCGCAGGTTGGCTTCAAACATGTGATCCTCCAGCCCTCCACCCACAAGTGCTGCGATTACAGGCCTGCAACACCATGGCCTATTTGGGGAATACTTTTCAAAGGAGAGATCAGGGTGAGAAAACATTCCAGTAGTTTCTCCCTTTGAATAGTGGCATTCAAGTGAAAAAGGACAGTGTACTTTTCACTGGGTGTTTTGTGTGTGGCAGTGTCTAGCTTACACAGGTACTAAAAAAACATACATCACCCCTTTGATGCCTTACACAGCAGATAACTGAGACTGTGCCATAGATCTAACCATGCAGTACTTAGAGGAAATATAAGTAAATCATCAGGAGTTTGGATCAAGCAAAGACTTCTTAGCTACACCAAAAGCAAAAAGTTCCAGAAGTCATTTTTCTATGGGTCCTACATGTCCAGTTTATAAAGTATACTGTCAAGCTGTCAAGGCAAGAACAGTTTCTTTCCAGTGGCTAACCTTTGCCACAAAGAAACTAAATTCCATATGGAGTTTCTTTGGTGCCCATCATCCTCTTGAGGTAGATTGCTGCTATCATAAGCAGACATGTATCACTGTCCAGAAAAGCTTAAGTTCTTAAATACTTTAAATGCCATATTCTGTAGGTTTTTGAAATGTTTGAAGATTACCTAGCTAATTGAAATGTATCTTTGTATATCTAAAAAACCTAACATGACTATAAGTTTGATTATCATAGATGACTATTATTCTGTATTTCTTAATTATGTACTACAATTTTAAATGAGTTTCATAAATATAATATCTTAAACAAGAGTTTAAGTATAACATAAAGTTATACATATAGTATAACAAAATTAACCTTAAATTTCTGTCAGTAAACCTGAATTCATATCAATGTAAAAGATTTTGAGATTAACAATTGTTTTTGGATCAAAGTAGATTTAGTAATCTTTTTTAAATCATTTATATATCATATCCCCTTTTTTCCCTAAAAAGAGATTGACTATGACCATTAACCATTTATAATGAAAACAGAAATTTATAAACAATATTTTGGGAATTTGAGCATAGCTTTTCATTACTACTTCCTGCTGATTGGCCAAGCTGAAAATATTATGGGGGTTCTGAGGCTAGTCAGCAGCTTTGAAGCTGATGTAGTCATCTATTTCCATCAGAGATTTTTCAAGGGGTCTTCCTTGATCAAACCTCATTTTCTTTAACCCAGAATGGACTTCCCAGCCTCTCATTTTCTGTGGAAATAAAAATAAAACCTCAGAGAGATGGCTCAGTGGTTAAGAGCACTGACTGTTCTTCTGGAGTACCTGAGTTCAATTCCCACAGCATCCACATGGCAGCTAACAATTGTCTATAATACACCCTTGCACAGTTATACATGCAGGCAAAACACCAATTCACATAAGAAAAAAAAATATTTTTAAATAAATAAATAAAACCTCTTCTCCAAAGTAGCAAATCTTTGAAGTCAAAAGCATTTATAAAATATATAAAGTGGATTAATCCAGCAGCATTTATAGTCACAAGTCTCTTAGCAGCTCTTGCTCCTTCCTCAGCAGTCAAACAATTCAAAGACCACAGAACAGAGAGTATCCAGACTCCTTATGTATTTTTCATCTTTATGTGACTCATATATAATATATATTACTTTATTTTTTAAGGACTTTCTCTATTTCTTCTCTTTTTTCTTTTCTCTCCCAAGCCTATGTATATATTTTTTAAACACACTGTAACCATTTAGAGGGTTTTGTTTTGTTTTTAAAATTTGTCTTTATTGTACATCTCTTATCTTTTCCTGTTTCTGACCACACCTTTAATCTGCTAAAATGTGGCTAAGATTAAAGGCTTGGCTATGGCTGTTTGGCAGAGGGGCTGGCACATTTACCACCCCAACTCTGGAGAACTTTAGGATCCACACTGTTAGCAAGTAAATCACCACTGCCTGCTGCTCGTAAACCTCATTTAAACGGTTGGCAGCAGGGCCTCTTAAAAGAGCCTTGTGTGTGTTTTTTTCTGTTAAGCCTGAGTCAGAAAGCCTCACTTAAAGGAGCGGCCAGCACCTCTACTCAGTGCCAGCAAACAGAGCCTCCTGAGAAAATGTTGCTGCCAAGAAGCCATGCTTGACTCTATTCCGTTTTTTGTCTATAAGAACAGAAACCTTATTTGCAGCTTATGTTTGTCCCAAGGCTCTTTTGAGATTTTGGGAACCAGCCTTGTTGCAGCTTAAATTGTACTCCAAAAGCCCAACATTTTGTAACTCAAGCCTGAACACCACTCTGTACCATGGCTCACCCAAGAGAGGCAACTCAGAAGCTGGTTTAGACTCAAATCTCTGTGTTCTAGTGTTCCGTGCTCTTTTTAAGCTTCCTCGGGTTTTATGTGGATGTAAGTGCCCCATGTTGGAACGCCATTTGTAGCCAGAAGTTTCTGACCCATTCTAGCCCCGGGAGCCAGACCAATAAACAATCACACAAAGTCTCATATTAATTACATCTGTTTGGCCTATGCCTCAGGCTCATTATCAGCTAGCTCTTACAATTTAATTCAACTCATTTCTATCAGTCTGTGTCTTTCCATGTGGCTCATGGCTTACCTGTACTTTTACATCTTGTTTTCTCATTGGCAACAGAAGCATCTCTGTCCAGCTCTGCCCTCTTTCCCCTTTATCTATGCTCACATTTCCTGCCCGCTTCTAAGATGCCTTGCCTTAGACCAAAACAGTCCTTTTATTAACAGTCCTTTGGTATTCACAGCATACAAAAAGACTTCCCACACTTGTTTGGGTCATATTTAGGCAGCCATGCTGGTGTGAGATTTCACAGATACAGCTTCACTGACAATTTTAGAAGATACAATCTCACAGCAAAATTCCTATACCTCTGATTCTTAAAATCTTTCCTCTCCCGTCTACAGTGAATCCGGGCCTTAGGTTATAGATCTATCAGTTGAACCTGGGCCCCATAGGTCTGCATCATGATCAATTGTGCTGTTCTGTAATGTTCTCCATCTGTGGTGTCAGGACAAATATTTAGAGTGTATTTAGTAAAGTGGCAGTGATGAGTTCTCCTCCGAGACTTCTCTAGCCCCAAGTAACTGGCTAGGTTTCCAGTACCAAGCATAGTTTCAGTCTTATTTAATGGGTGAAGCCACTTTTTAAAGTAGCATTTGGATGAGTGGGACCAAAACACCAGATACTTTCAAGGAGGTAAAACATGTTTATCAAGTACTTAGCTGAATTTTAGAGACTGCTCAGCAGTGAGCTACACAAGCACCCAGAGGTTGTGCATCACTGTAGAGCAAAAGGAAACAAGCAAAGCATACATCACTAACCACTGACTAGGCTCCAGTGAGGTGGCTCTGTGGAACCCACGCAATGAAAGGGCACAACCAACACCCACAGGCTGTCCTCTGACCTCTCTGTGTACCATCTCATGCCCCCCAACATGAAACTTTAAAAATCATTTACTATAGTATATCTAGTTCGTTGCATTATTCTGCAGCTTTTTAAAAAAAGGATTTTAAAGGAGATTTATGTGAAAATATATTATATAAACCTTTAAACTTTATATTGGTTTATAGATACATGTTTAAAAATACACATTTCAAATTAAAATGGAAGTCTGATAGGAGAGGAGAACAGTCAGATTCCTTTATAGGTGTAGATCTTGGAGTGTTTGCCAGCACACAGATGAATGGTTTTTCTTCTCTCCTGGCTCCCACTGCCTCGATTTAAAGTATTTTGTTTTGTTTAAAGAGTTTCTCCTTATGCTTCTCGGTTTCTTATTGTGTTAATATCTTAGTGAGCATGTAAAACTAAACCACACATTGTAACATTAGCACCCACATCCTTTTCTTGGGCCCTACATTGAATCGTTTGTCGTGTCTGTAAATTCTCCGTGGTATTTCTTGTCCCATGTTTGGTAGTACTGAGCTGCCAGTGAGTTACTTGGACACTATACCCCAGTTTGGATGTGCTGTTTTCTTGTGACTGTCCTAATACTGGGCCTCCTTGGGTAGTGTTCTCCAACTGCGTGTGGGAGCACACAGGGCTGATGCGTGTGCTGAGGATGTCTGCCTAGATCAGTGTTCCAAGGTTTTGCATTCTAAACTTTTTTTCCTTGTATAATTACTCTGTTCTTCAGGCATTGCTTAAACTATGCCATGTGCTTTTCTGCCAAATGCTGCCTCTAGCCTGTATATCATAGATTTTCTGGTACCAGTTTCTCTCATTCCTTCTCATTTATAAACAAGGGATAGTTTAATATACCTGCAAAATGTATAAAAGTCTGTGCCCTCTGAGGAACGTCTGCTAACTGCTCTCACCTCTACTTCTGTGAGGCCAGCTTTAGGTTCCATACATAAGGGAAATCACACAGTATTTATCTTTCTCATTCTCGCACAGCTTATGTCTGTGCTATTCCAAATGGCATCACGTTGCTGTACAGACCATTTCATCATTATCCATTCATCTGTTGGGAGGCAGTCAGGTAACTTCTGGACTGAGCTCTGGGGAATCTTGTCACAGTGATTGTGAAGGTGCTAATAATAGCTCTGGGCTACTAATTTCATTTTCTCTGAGTGTATACTCAGATGTGAGATTGAGAGTTTTAATATTATAATAAAATATTTCTGTTTTTTAATCATCTTCATTCTATACTACCTGTATGAGTACAGTTGGTTTTTAACCATCAGATAAAAAGTTATTTTTTATCTACAAAACTCTCCCTGAATTCAGCACAAGGCCAGTCTCCATGGTTATTTCATCCTGGCTGAGAATTGGGAATTTTGTTTCTTTTTTTAAGGGGGGACTATCTGCTTCCATGGTTGGTTATCTGGGAATCTTTAGTTGGTGGGCCGCCATGTTGTGTGTCAGGACCAGTTTCCTCTGGAGAGACAGGTGTGTGGAAGGGAACGATGTCTCTTCGTTCATCTGGAGAGGGTGCTTTACCAGTGCATCTGCAGGAATGTGGTAGACGTCTCTTTTTAAGGATTTTTAAGAGATTATTTAAAATACTTAAATAATTTTAATGTTTCTTCTTGTGGCTTCTAAGAAGAAATGGGGCGTGTTTGCATGGACTGTGGCAGTGATTAATTAGTGTTCTAAGTGAAGCCTAAAGAGCACAGGAAAAATAACCCATGAATATTATATTCAGCACTAATGTGTGGTACATTTTTTTAAAAGGAAAAACTTAATCGATTTCTTTTTCCCTTTCTTCCATCCTAGTGAAGACAGCTTTCTTACCCTACTACTGTGGAACTGGTACGACATACCTTCCCTTCCCTAGCGTTGTCCTTGGTTTCCTTATCTTTGGTCAGGAAACCCCGTTTTGCTTTTCTGTTTGCTTCATTCTGATTTTTTTTTCTCTTTCTCTCTTTCTGCCTGAATTTGTTGTTCCTAATGGGGGTGGGGGAGTCTATTTGGAATTTTCTTTGATTTACCCTTGATTTACATGGCAAATAGAAACCAGCTGTCCACTTAAGCATCCCATTCTTGAAACCATAGTCCCCTCCAGCGTCATCTGGAAATAATGTAGCTTGTAAAACAAAGCTAAGAAGAAAAGGCAATGTTTGTTTTATGTGGGATGAATGATTTCTGTTGGGGTCCTTTAATTCGGCTATTATGAGGGTTATTAAAAAGCAGTATTACAAAAGAGGCTTAAATGAAAAGAATTTTTTGAGCTGGTATCTTATTATTACAGTTGATTATAGTCAAAGCTACAAATGTTTTAGAAATGGCACTTTATTTTAGTTTCTCCAAATAAGACCCCAAAAAACCAGTAATCTTACTCATTGTGTGAGTGAAATTCAATCTTTTCCTTGATTGATTTAATTTCTGAAAACAAATTGTATTTGAGAATTCAGTTCTAGCATTTTTTTTTCATGGATTTCTCAAAAATTCTTACAAGGAGAATCCTTGCAGAAATGTTTGAGGGTCATCCTGGAATTGTGGGGAAGAGCCATGAAATGCTTCAGTCCTCCTAAGTCAGTACACTCCAAAAAAGCCTTACCAACTGAATGTGTTCCTGAATTACTTCAGGTTCTAAGATATTGATGTGTAGCTTTCAGTGATGGGAACTGGCTTACTTTGGGAAGTAGAAAAGCAAGGTAACTCTTGCTTTAACTGTTGTCAGAGTCCATTCTGATATGGGACTATGTCATCTTCTATGTATTAGTTAATATATAACACTGTCTCCCTATAGCTACTGTTTAAGAACTCCATTTCCATGCATGTTCATGCAATTTAATAGGACAGGCAGGTTTGACTATTTTTTTACATTTGAGTAACCTGTGGCCTCTCCTGGTATTTTCTGAGGCCTTCAGTTTCTGTTCTGCCAGAGAGAGAAGCTACGGAGTGTGATGTTCCCTTCCACACAGTGCCAATGAGCCCATAAGCATGATGGGGGATCTAGTGACTCATCCTCTCCAAGGTTGTGATTTCATCCTATGTTGTTGGCTCAGGGGTGTTAACAAAGTATAGATTGAGCAACTTAAACACTAGGCACTCACTTCTCACATTTGGAGGCCAGCACAGTTGCTTGTTCAGTTCTGTTACCAGGTCTTTTGTCTACACCTGCACCCCCCACCCCTCCCACTCACCTCCCTCTCCACTTCACACTCAGATTGGTGTATCCATGTGAATTTGGAAAACATGAAGAACAAACTTGAGGGATTTTTTTGTTAACTAACCTATGAAGAACGAAGGAATTTGGTCAAACCAACAGGGATAGAACTAGATTTGAGTATTTCTTGTCCTGTGATATAACTTATGAACTATACATGATTAAGAAACAGCCTAACAACCAAATAAATCCAGTTGGTTAACTACCAGATATATAAACGGCTCAGTCTCTAGTGACCGAATGAATCATAGTGACACAGATGGGAAAGACACCGGGCTGTCTTTACTGGTTATATTGTATAGAAGCTCTGGTTTTGTTATTTGAAGATACATATTTGTGTTCTGTAAGAAAAGGTGAGTAATCGTGACATTCTAATTTTGTTTCCCCATTGTCCTTGGAACCTGAGCTTCCACGGGAAAACATTATACATAGATGTAAAATAAAAGCAATTAAATAAAAAGCCTTTGATATTGAGTTTGAATAGGAGTGATCTGCATGGTTTTTGTCTCTTCATATCTATCTCTGTGTCTAGTCATTTTCCTTCTGTTCTTTGATCTCACAAAGACAGTGACCAACCCAACCAAATAGCTTTGATCATCTCAGCAATGAACCTTTTCTAAAAGAAGCGAAGCCTCATGGGGGATGGCCACATGTAGTAACAAAATAGGAAGGGAGCATAAGGGCTGGTTACCAATAATGAGAGATTGGAATACTACCAGATTGCCAACCCCAGCAACACAAGAGTTTGTACCACTAACGACAGAGAGAAACGGCTCTAGATCTCATCCTTCCAGGTGCTGAACACACCCACCTGTGAAGTGGTTTTGCAAAAAAACAAAACAAAACACACACAAGAACCCAGTCTGTTCAAGCCTCTAGGTCTGCTAACCACTTTAAATATCAAAGAGGACCCATTGCTGGGTTCGTGCAGATCCACAGAGAGCTGCCTGCCTTCCTCCCTAGAAACCTGAGTATCACAGAGTCTCCTTCTCATGGGACCACATAGCTCTTTCTCTTTCTCTCTCTCTCTCTCTCTCTCTCTCTCTCTCTCTCTCTCTCTCTCTCTCTCTCTCTGTTTTGTTTTCTTGGTTTAGTTTGGGTTTTGTTTTATGTTTTAAGACAAGAAATACTTTGTAGCCCATGCTTGTCTGGAACCCACAGCAATCTTTCTGTGTCGTTATTACATATTTCATTTTTATGTTACATTGAGAACTGTATAAAGAATTTGAGTTTATAGCTTCACAAAGGAGAACCACAAAGATGAAATCTGGGGGCTGGGGAGATGGCTCAGCGGTTGAGAGCACCGTCTGCTCTTCCAGAGGACCCGGGTTCGATTCCCAGCACCCACATGGCAGCTAACAACTGTCTGTAGTTCCAGTTTCAGGCAAACACCAAGGCAAATAAATAAATAAAGTTTAAAAAAAAAAAAAAAGATGAAATCTGGATATAGAAAAAGCTATATTCTCCATGCATGAGCAATGATAGATATCTGTTCTCCCACTTCCAGGAGGGGAAAAACAGTTAGTTCTTATATAAATCACATTGTATGTATGAGGAATCTCCAAGAACAGGTTATGGATTTAGACATGTCTGAGTTTGAAATCTGATTATTTCTTATTAACAGCTACATGACAATAAAACTTAACCTAACTGTGTTTTGATTCCTACATCTGAAAATAAGAACAACAATTCCATTAATGCCAGGAATGATGGCTCACATCTGGACTCCCAGTACTCTAGAGGCTGAAGCAGGAGGATCACCAAGGGTTTGAGGCTAGCCATTGTAGTATTAGGTTTCTGACCTGTCTGGCCATGGCCCAGACCCACAGACCTGCAGTCCCACAGAATCACATAGATGCTTATATTAATTGTATGCTGATTGACCTAGGGCCCAGACATATAACTTGCTAACTCCTGCTCTTAAACTAGCCCATGGTTCTTATCTTGTTCAGCCATGCAGCTCGGTACCTTTTCTCAGAGCAGCGTAGTTGTCCTCTGCATCTGCATCTGCTGGCTTCTCCTCTGGTCTCTGTCTGGCATCTCTGTGACATCTCTGATATATAACTTTTCTATATCCAATTTTCATCTTTATAGTTCCCCTTTGTGAAATTGTAAACTCAAATTCTTTATACAGTCCTCAACAGAATATAAAAAAATGAAATATGTAATAATGACACAGAAAGATTGCTGTGGGTTCCAGACCAGCATGGGCTATATAGTTTTCTTAGTCTGGTAGCCCCGCGCATACTTCCTGTCTGCCTTCAGCCAATCAGCATTTTTATTAAACCAGTAGGCAGGACAGTTATTTACAATATAACAACATAATCTCACCACAAGCCATGCCTTATATAGCCTGGGTTACATAGCGAGATCCTGTCTCAAAAACAACAATAAATCCTGTTAATTACTTCTCTGTTATTTCTCAATTAGACTTCTAGTAACTGAATAGAATAGACAGTATATTATCCATAAACTTGCATCCAAAACCTTCATTTATTCAAGTCATGTTTCCCCCACAGCACTTAGTGAACAATGATGATGAGACAAATGTAGGAATCCTGCCTCAAAGACAGTGGGGAAAAAAAGTATGTCTCATTTAGCAAGCAGATAAATGCATAATTATAAGTAGAGCTAGGGAAAATAGCAGGGACATCATCCAAAAGAAGCTTTAAATTCCTAATTTAGACTTAGGAACACAAAGTATATCATCGATACCTCTGATATTTAACAGAGTAAGTAAGTAAATACACACTGGAGCTGGCCAGGGGAAGAATGAATGCAGTGTCTAACACATGCAAAGGCCCTTAGACGGGAAGCTGACCAACATGTCTTAGGGAAGGGCAGGGAGGAAGTAACATTAAGGGACTAGAGACATAGATCAGTGCCAGATCATGCCAAGCAGGGTGGCTCGTTAGAAGTTGGGATATTATCCACCGTTCAGCATGATCTCCCTGAAGAATTTTGAGGAGTAGAATAATCAGCCTTGATGTATCTGTGTAAGAAACTATAGAAAAAAATGTCTCAAAGCGTATGAGTTGAGGGCAGTAAGAGATGAGAGTGTGACAACCACTGAGAACATTGAACTGCAGGTGTTTAACTAAGATGCACTGAGCTGTGGGGAGAAGGTGACATCAGTCTTTAGACGCCAGATAGAGTGCTAAGAAGGGATTGGTGACCCCAGGACGATCACGATAAACTGTGTGCCGGTTTGTTTTGTCACCTTGACACAGACTGTATTTCAGAAGAGAGAACCTCAAGTGAAAAGACCTGCTCCCACTAGACTGGCTAGTGCAGAAAGAAGCCTATGGTGTGTTTTCTTAATTAGTAATTGATGTGGAAGGGCCCAGCTCACTGTGGGCTGGCTGTGGTCCTGAGTGCTATAAGAAATCAGGCTGGGCAGGCAGCACTCCTCCATGGCCTCTGCATCAGCTCCTGCCCCCAGGTTCCTTGCCCTGTTTGAGTTCCTGCCCTGACTTTCCTCGTGATGGAGAATAACCTGATAGATGTAAGACGAAATAAACCCTTTCCTCTCCAGGTTGCTTTTGGTTGTGGTTTATCATAGCAATGGAAACCTAACTAGGACAGCGTGTTTTAAAGAATCAATTGTAGTTGAAGATTAAATATAACCTGATAATGAAAACGTATCCATTGGATTTGCAAAGCAGATGTAGCATTGAGGCACTTAAAGCTTGGGACTGCAGTGTTTGGAATTCGCTGACAGCTAAATTAGTGCTGAGACTGTTTAAAACTACAGTATTTTAGTTGAAGTCTAAGGAAAGGGAGCAGCATTATTTTTTTTCCCTTGCTCTTTTCTTTAGCCTTTCTTTTTCTCCGTGTCTGTCCTTCTGATACCATTGTCACTGTTTTACCAGCTCTGTAACACTCCTATACAGCACTAGTTATAATAGGTGAGCTTGTTTCAAGGGCCAGGGAAAGGGCTGAAGAGCCACACAGCATGAGTACACGAGTTCAGATTCCCCAGGGCCTGAAGAAGAGTTAGGGCATCATGGCTTGTATTTGTAATCCCAGTTTCCAGCAGTGGAGAAAGAAGGATCCCTGAGCTATCTGGCCAAATCAATGAACTCCAGGTTCAGTGAGATACTCTGTCTCAAAAAATAAATAAATAAATTAGGTGGGGAACAACTGAGGGGACAGCCAGCACCAGCCTCAGACCTCCACGTGTGCCCTACGGTGAGGGTCAGCCTGTGCACCAGCCTCAGACCTCCACGTGTGCCCTACGGTGAGGGTCAGCCTGTGCACCAGCCTCAGACCTCCACGTGTGCCCTACGGTGAGGGTCAGCCTGTGCACCAGCCTCAGACCTCCACGTGTGCCCTATGGTGAGGGTCAGCCTGTGCATAGTTCAGAGAAAATACTCCTTAAAAGCAAGTGTTGGATGTGTTTTGATCCCACAAACGTTAGTCATTTTCCTATCAGAAGATAGAAGTGGGAAAGGCTTGGAGAGAGAAGCCAGGGAAGGAAGTGATTCTGTCTAACAAAAGATGGGGCTAACAACTCCATGTGTGCTTGTGTGCGTGTGCCAACTCAAAAAAGCTGCAGGTTGTTTTTTCCTTAGGCTTTTATCCCGGTGTCCTTACTATTCTATTACTTCTGTAGAGCCTTCTGTCCAATGAGTTCAAAGCACTTACAGTCATCAAGTCATTTATTCCTTGGATTTATTGAATGGGCACCCATTGTTCAAAAGCCTGTGGGCGTAAGTACAAAGTTATAAAAGCACACAAATTAAATGTAATAGCAGAGGAATAAGAGAGAAAGCCTGCAGGAGTGCTGCTTTGCCTGTTAGGAATGCTGTATTCTTTATAAAAAAAAGAAAAGAAAAGAGTAAGGGGGGGGACCAGCAACAACCTAGAATTCATCTTGTTCTAAGAGCTACAGAAGAATTTATCAAAGGAATGACCATGGTGTGCTGTTTAGAGATGCCTAATTGAACTGCAAGAGCATTCTGGAACATACTCCTGCTCTCCCAGACCTAGATTTTTGCTCCACAAACAAAGCATAAGAAATTCTTGTTTCCTCCCTCTGTCTGCCATAGACATTCAAAGGGGAACTGGTTGACAGTCATTGTCTCAAAGCAATGTCATAAAATGTTTGCCATAGCCCTTAATCTTAGATCCCCAGCTAAGTCTTAGGTTCACTTCTGTTAACTTTTTAACATGCAGGAGTTTATGTCTCCTTAATGGATTTAGAAAAGGCTATTTTCAGTTTAAGTAAATTAGTAAAAAACTGAAGTGATTCTAAATTACTTTAAGAGAAGTAGAGCCTGGATTCTCAAAAGTCAATTAAAGATTACGAAGTTAAAAATCCAGAAATAGCAGTACATTATTTCAGAACAAGAAGGTACATGCTGGAAGAAAGGCTCACTGACCAAGTGCTTGTCCTTGGTACTGATGCCGAGAAAGGAACTGACCCAGGGATTGTACTTGGTACCGATGCTGAGGAAGGAGCTGGTCCAGGGCTTGTCCTTGGTACTGATGCTGAAGAAGGAGCTGGCCCAGGGCTTGTCCTTGGTACTGATGCTGAGGAAGGAGCTGGTCCAG
>PVIH01003955.1:0-93914 GCA_004025045.1 Sigmodon hispidus | reverse complement strand
CAGGGCTTGTCCTTGGTACTGATGCTGAGGAAGGAGCTGGTCCAGGGCTTGTTCTTGGTACTGATGCTGAAGAAGGAGCTGGCCCAGGGCTTGTCCTTGGTACTGATGCTGAGGAAGGAGCTGACCCAAGGCTTGTCCTTGGTACCGATGCTGAGGAAGGAGCTGGTCCAGGGCTTGTCCTTGGTACTGATGCTGAAGAAGGAGCTGGTCCAGTGCTTGTCCTTGGTACAGATGCTGAGGGAGGAGCTGGTACAGAGCCACTCTGTTTCTGTTTGCACACTGGTTTTCTTTCATTTTAAACTGCTCATTTATTACACTGATGAAAATTTTTTTAAAAAAAAATTAAGAGAAAGATATATGATTTTAGGCAGACCCTCATAGGTAGTAAATATTTAGAATCATTTTCCCTTTTTTAAATTATTTATTTATTATGTATACAGTACACAGAAGAGGGTACCAGATGTCATCATAAATGGTTGTGAGCTACCATGTGTTTGCTGGGAATTGAACTCAGGACCTCTGGAAGAGTCAGCCAGTGCTCTTAACCTCTGAGCCATCTCCCCAGCCCTTGGAATCATTTTCAAATGTCCCTTTATATGTGGCGTGTAGGAAGAAGCTTGTTGGCCCCCACTCTAGAACCTATAATTGTATTTTAGTTGTTTGAGGAGAGACTGGCACAAACTGCTGATACATTTGTATTCCACCTTTAGGTACTCTCCTTCTGGAATGCCCTTTAGCTGAAGGCCATCTGGGAACTGGGAATGTCATGATGGTCACCACTGGGAGAAGTGAATAAACCATACCACTTACCCTGGTGATCTGAAATTCCTAGTCAAACTTCCCTGTCAGTCCAGATGACAGTGACTTCTCCCAAGGCCAGATAACAGAAAAGCCCAGCATCCTGGGCACATGCCCATTCAGTGTCCATGTCATCAAAGCCCTTATGGGCTCCATGGCTAGCATCTGTTTTGAAAGGTCTTGTCTAAGGCAGACTGCACCTGTTGCATTGCATATGCAGCTAATACACTGTGGATTTTTCTTCTGTGCTCTTGTCTGCCTTTTGCTTTTTATATTCTTTTGGATAAACTTGTCTAATTTCTCATACACTTTACACAAATTTTAATAGACTTAAAATTGAAGCCACTGAGAAGGTTACAATCATTCTTTAATTTGCTTTAACAAGCCAGATAGCTGTGACTTTTGGATAATCACAAGCAAGTTAGTCCAAATAATGTCATAACACATTTCTTACATATTAATCAAATGTGCAGGAAAACTCTGCCTCCCCAAATGCTTGCTGAGAGAGGCATTGTTACTTAGTGTGCTGCGAGATTCCTAAATGCCATCACCTGACTCCTGATGCTGCATCTCAGGAAATCCAAAGTGCAGAATCTTACCCAGAGCCTTGCTTTTTATGCAAGTGTTGTTTAACTGACTACATATATTTAGGAATATTTTAGGTGAAGTTAGCTTTGTTGAAGAGGGGGTGCATGGGTGCACATTTTTATGTGGGGACCCACGGTCAGCCTGGAGTGTCATTTCTTAGACTAGGCTGCGCAGCCAGTAAGTACCAGGATCTGCCTGTGTCTGTTTCTCCAGTGCTAGGATTATAAGTACACACACCCCACCCGACTCTGGGGATAGGGAATGTGCACACGTGGGAGTGTACAGAGGGCAATGCTGTCAGTCTGTTCTCTCCAAACTCAGATCCGCATGCCTACATGGCAAGCACTGTATTGTTTTCAGAATCAAACCCAGAGCCTTGCCGTCTTCCCAGCCCTTACTGTCTTTGCTGATAAAAGCAGTTTTTTTTCTATAATTGTTCCTGTGCATGTTTAGGTTCTTGCCAAAGTTAAATGAGTGACACTCATTATAAAAAAGACTTTCTGTCATCATCCTGTCTCTTCTTGAGCAAGAGCGATTTGTGCATTTGAGATAATGTGCCATTTACCATCTCTAACTCTGGGTCTCAGGGAAAGCGTGGTTTGCCTCTAACTAACAAAAACATGAAACTGCCTATTTCTCACTTACAAACTTAGGAGACAGCTGACGAGAGAACCTTTGACCACTTGCTTTTCCTTGATGCTGATCTCTTCCCTTAGTACTCAAGGTCAGAGAGTCAGACTAAAAGACCAAAATGGTACTGAAACTAGGTGTAGTTCAGACTTATTCAAGCTCAAAATCACCCTGCTCTTACCAAGCATGTCCGACCGACCACACCTACCTAAAGCCAGTTTCATCAGCACCCATTTCCATGGCACATACAGTTTAAATCAGACAACCCTGTAACTTGGCAGCATAGACAGGCACTGTATTTTTGCTTAACAAGAGTCAGTTTCCTCCAAGGTTGAAGGAGTTGTTTACCTCAGAGCACTGTCTGCATTCTCAGCTTTCTTGCCTTCTCACTAGAGCTTAGCTGGGAACACACTGTTACTCTTACCAAAGACCAAGCCCCATCCCAAGGGCCTGCTTTTCCTAGTCAGTCCTCAAGGCATCAACATGGAGTAGGTCCAGGAAGGTTTCCTGTCACGTTAGTTCCAGCAGAAGCCATGCTGTGACAACCAGTTCAATGAATTCTAGTAGTAAGTGACAGAAATAAGCAAATGTCGTTTGAAGGCTTGACACACTGTAGAAAACATCATTATTGTATTACTTCTTGTTGAGGTCACTTTGCTTTGAGAAATGCCACCAAGTGAACCTGTTGGCCATGGATACAAGAACTTGGAAGCTTTTGCTTCCAGCACACTTGTTTCCACAGTGTTTTCTGTGTGGTTAATTTCTTGCCTATAACACAATCTCTTCCTCATCTGCAAAACAACCCAGGTAAGCTAAGAGCTGCATTAGAGGGAACTGGCGCCACGGGCTCTGGACGGAATGTATGCCATGCAAGCAAAGACCTGAGTTGGGCTCCCCAGCATCCCCAGGAAGGACTAGGCATAGGAGCACACGCCTGTAAGATTACTGGAGAGGCAGACAATAGGGTCCTGGAGCTCACTGGCCACAAGTCCGGCTGAATATGCTAGCTCCAGGTTCTTCAAGAGACCCTGTCTCAAAAACCAAGATTGAGAGCAATAGAGGCTGGCCACCATTGATCTGTGGCCTCCATGTGTGTGCACAGACACGCACACAAAAGAGGTGCACACAGCAAAGGTGCATAAAGCAAGTAAATGTGTACTGAGGACACTCCTGAGTAGCCTTGTTCTACATTGAATCAACTCTTTCTCTGCCTCTAAGGGATTACTTTCATGTTATATAACAGTTTGTTTGCTTTTTATTTTAATTTTATTTTTAATTTCTAAAAGCTTCTTCCCAGGAAATAAAAGTAGATATCTGCCCCACCACACACTCACAGCTGAGGCCAGTTAGTATCGTGATGGGGGTCCTGACTCAGGATGAGACAATTACTATGTATCATTTTAAGTTGAGGCGTCTGAAGTCTGACCGTACTTAGGCTACAGATGCTCAGTTCCAACTCCCCCACTATTGATTTCATAGCATATGAGCATAAAGACATTATACAACAAATAAAAAGTTTGAATTTTTAGGCATATAATCACAAACACCAATAGATGAAAGTGGATTATGTATGTTCTTTGGGTGCCTTGGAGGTTTAGAAAATATAAACCCACTCACATTTGTACTGGGGATATCTTGACACTTGCTGTGGCAAATGTTCTTTGTTAACATAAAGATCTTCAGACTGCTTTTGAAATCAATTTCCTCCATAAGAAATAAATTGAAAATTTAGTACAGGGCCACCTCCTGAAGTTTTTGAATGGTAATTGCTGGGCAGTAGACAGTTCCCATGGCAACATCAGTGAGCCCTCGCTCTAATTGTAAGTACAGACTGAATCACCCCTCTGCCACTGACCCTGACTGAATTGTGGGTATTAGTAGTTACCTGGACAAAACAGTAGGCATTGGCCCTGCTCATCAGGCAGCTGTCACTACAGCTTTTGATCCCCACATGGAATATGGATGTGATGGAGCCAAGTGAATCAGGCTGTCTTCACATCGGCTCACCTATATCAGCTAGGGTCACAGCATTAGACTTGGAGTATTTTTTAACATATTTCTAAGAAATTAACTATCTAGTGTAACAATAAAGTCTTTGAAGTTCTCAGGTTAAGAGCTCAGAATTTTAATACACATTTTTTACTTGAAAAGCTGAATGTATCTTAAATGTTTGCTTAATTAGTATTTGTGTCCATTCTGCATTTTTAAAGATTTTATTATGCTAATTATGTGTGAGTAAGCAGTGATCATACACACATGCATACACACACTCACACTCATTGACAATAGAGGTCAGATATGTCAGACCCCTGGAGCTGGACCTAGAGGCTGGAGTTGTAAACCCACCCACACCCACACCCATACCCACACACCTCATGGGTGGTGAGATCCAAACTCGGGTCCTCTGGAAGAGCACTCAAAGTTGCTAACCACTGAGCCATCTCTCTCACCCCAATTCTGTATCCCCCTGGGTGTCGGTGCCCCCAGTGTTGGTGCACCCCTCTCTCCTACTTCATCTACTTCCAGTCAGGGGCAACTACTGACTTCCATGATTATTTTCTGAATCTAGCAAATTATCAGAACTGTTATTTCTGTTGACTTACTGTGACCACATGAACAGGCTAACTCCCACAGCTTCCAGAATCCTTGAAACTATTCGAGATAACTTTTTATTTATTACAGAGTTGAATCTGATCCACATAGGCTAGATTGTTTTAATGACATTGGTTTTTACTTTTGAATGGACTTTACCATATTTTGAAGTCACGATTATGTTTCTGATTTAAGAAGGAACAACATGAGGACTGGTAAGATGGCTCATCAGGTTAAGGGGCTTGTGGCCAAGCCTGACACCCGAGTTAGGGCCCATGTGGTAGAAGACGAGAAATAACCCTACAAGTTGTTCTCCGACCTAAATGCCCAGACCATGCCGTGTCCATGCTCCGCATATTCCTGTGAAATAAAAAAGTAACAGTAAACAATTGTTCTTGGGTCTAGAGGGATGGTTCAGTGCTTAAGAGCATTAGCTACTCTTTCAGAGAACCTGGGTTTAATTCCCAGTACTCACATGGTGGTTTGCAACCATCTGTAACTCCAGTTCTAGGGAACCAACACCTTCTGACCTCCAAGGACATCAAGCATGCATATGCTACACATATATACATGCTAGAAAAACACCTATATACATAAGCATAAATAAATTATTCACTTTAAAAATGTTTCAGTAGTTCTGTAGTCATAAATTATTTATATATATATGTGTGTGTGTGTATATATATGTATATGTATATGTAATAACCAAACAGTAGTAGCTCACACTTTTAACCCTAACTCTAGGATTATGCTACAGAGTTAAACCAGGAAGTAAAACAGCTGGGCTGGGAAGATATATAAGGCAGGAGAAGGCAGGCATTCATTCATTCTGTAGAAGCGACCAGTCAGGCTGAGGGCCCTTGAAGATAGCATTTACCATGTTTGGCCTAAGAAATTGGCAGGGTGCGAATTGACTGTGGTCTGTTTCCTCTCTCTGATATTCCAGCATGATTTTATTAAGTATACAATATGTCCCCACAAAAGTATTTTATAGTAAATCCTGAAATTTTATCTTTTCAAACTTAGATATACATCTCCAAAAATAATGTCATGTCCTTTTATGATTTCACACCATGTCTGAATCAGGGTTTCTATTATGAAGAGGCACCATGACCACGGCAACCCTTATAAAAAGAAAGCATTTCACTGGTGCTGGTTTACAGTTCCAGAGGCTTAGTCCATTATCACCATGGCGAGAAGCATGGCAGCACATAGGTAGACGTGGAGCTGGAGAAGGAGCTGAGAGTTCTACATCCTGATTCACAAGCAACAGGAAGTGAAGGGAGACACACTTCCTCCAAAAATACCACCCCCTCCCTAACAAGGCCACACCTCCTAATAGTCCCACTCCCTATGAGTTTATGGGGGCCAATTGCATTCAGATTACCACACACCACTATCGCATCCAACAAAAGCAGTAATATTCCTAAGGCGTAGTCTCATGTAGTCTCATAATCATATTTCTCCTCAGAAATGGCTGTTGGCAATGTGTTAAAATTAGAATTAAAATTCACACATATATATGTTTTCTAAAACTTTAAATTAGAGCAATCCACTTCCCTTTTCTTTCCCGGCCAATGTATTGCACAAGCTGAGCCAACTGTAGAGATTCTTCTGCTGCATTCTAAGCATGTTTTGGTTTGGTTTGGTTTTTATCTCCTGTCAGCCCCCTTTGAATTTGTTCTCTTTTTCTCATACTTACTGGAAGTGGGCCTTTTCGCTAAAGACTTGCATCAAATCAGACAGGTTTGTCTTTCTTGGCAATAGTTCTTCAGAGGGGCCCAGCTTGCTTCCCACACCAGACTGGACCATTCCTTTTCGTCCTTTTCTGTGATGGAGACTTGACTGTGTTTCCCCTAACTGCAAATGTTAAAGCCTTCGCCACTATGGCTGTGTTTGAATACTGGGCCTTACTGAGGTAATTAGGATTAAGAGAGATCCTAAGGATGGTGCCCTCATCCTATAGGTCTGGTGGCCTTACAGGGAGAGGGAAACACCAGAGCGCTCCCATCTCTTGCTGCTCACCAGGGAAGAGGTAGAGGAAGCTGCAGAGAAGGTGGCTGTCTGGCTGGCCCTCACAAATGTCATGTTTGCCTCACCCATCTCTCTAGTTGCATGTGAGTGTTTTCCTATGTCTGATCAGCATCGTGTCTGTCCGTTTGCATTTAACAGAAACAAATATGCTACTTGCATTTTCTAGTCTGTTCATTGAGGTTTTGTTATTATTTCTTCCATCCTGCTTTCTTCGGGTTTGGTTTGTTTACTATCTAATTTGACTATTTATGAATGACTATATAATTTTTCATTTGGAGGGAACTGGAGAGGGAGCATACCCTGTGCCCAGAAGCTCACAACCATTAACTCCACTTAGGGCCTCCTTGGGCACCTGCACTCACACGCACATATCCACACACAGACACAATTAAAAAGTCAGTGTTTCTGCTTGTGTTTAATTCTTTGAGACAGGGTCTCACTGTGTAGTCCTGGCAGACTTGTATAGTCAGGCTGGCCTCAAATTCACAGTAATCTGCCTGGCAAGAAAAAAAATGAAGAGATTGAGTTTTTATTTTTTATTATTGTATTTATTTATCTGGGTGTGACACACCACAGAGCAAATGTGAAGGCCAGAGGACAGCTCTGACCTGGAACCCTTGTCTCCAGCCATCTCACCCATAATTGGACTCAGGTCATGGGGCGTACATGTAAGTGCCTCACTCTGCTACACCACCTTTCTGGGCACATTTTTCTTTAAAGACTTTTTGGCTGCAGCTCTTCTTCATTACCATTTACATTTGACTCTGAGCTATTTATATTTTCTTAGTGATCCTAAGCTTTCTTCATCTACTTTTTACTCTTTGTGACATGATGCTGATGTTTTTCTTTATTGTCATTAATCTTTCTATGGAGTCCCCACTTCCATTTAATTAAATTTCTCTCTCATTCAAAGCTGTTTGTTAAAGGGTTTTGAGCAACTACACACACACACACACACACACACATACAATTTCTTACTTCACAGAGAACTATGAAGATTATGAAAATTGTTTCCTTTTTTCTTTTCTATCCCTTTAAAATTTTCTTTGCATTAGAGCTGAATTGATGGCTCAGCAATAAGAGCCTTGGCTGCCCTTCCAGAGGACCCAGGTTTAATTCCCATCACCCATGTGGCACTTCGCAGCTGTCTGTAGCTCCAGTTCTAGGGCTCCAGTGCCCTCCACTCAGCTCCTGTGCACAAGGCACACATGCAGGTCACAAGAATACATGGTAGGCAAAATATTCACATACATAAACATTTACTTATGTATTTGTTTATCTATTTATTTATTTTGTGTGGATTGGTGTTTTGCCTACATGTATAACTATGTAAGGGTGTCAGATCTTGGAATTACAGACAGTTGTTAGCTGCCATGTGGATGCTGGGAATCGAACTCAGGTCCTTCGGAAGAACAGTCAGTGCTCTCCATCTCTCCAGCCCCCATAATTAACATTTATAATAGGGGGGAAAAAAGACACTTTAAATTTTTTTGCATTTTAAGTCTTTATGTTCTAGAAAGTTTTCTCTTTTTTTGAGAATGGATTAGAAATCTATCTTTATGGTTTGTAGTGTTCTTTTGTTTTTCTGCTTGATTGCTTTTCAGTTAGGCTGGCAGGAAAGTGAGCCTTATGGTTTGCTAACTTTCCTCATGTATTAGTGTTCTCAGGCCCTTGCCTGCCTTTCTCTTGGGCCTGTCATCACTGCAGTGGCTTTGCCCAGCATGCTGCTATGGTAGACGGGGGACCCCACAGCTTCAGCCACAGTCCCAGCCCTTGCCAACACCTCCATTAGTGCTCTTCGTACTAGCTGTGCTGGGATGCCGCACCCCCCCCCCAATCTCTGAGTCAGCCTGGCCTCCTAGGTCTGCTCTCCCACGGCCTCTTAGTTCCTGGTGCTCTTTGTCCCACCCGAGTGGGTTTAGATAGCCCTCGGGCTCTCACAGCCCCAAGGTCCTGCGGGCCCCGAGGCCATTCCGAGTGACCTGTGACCTGAGTCCTCTAGTTCTGTGCCTCTTCCAGAGCCTTCTGTGACTGTCCTTCCCTCCTCCTCACCCCTCTCCTACAGCTCCTGCCAGCCTCAGCCTATTCATCAACCATATTCATTTATCATAATAGCTACTGAAATGAGCCGTTTTTATCAGCTAGGCAAAACTGAAAATGTTTTAAATATGTCATTCACTCTTTACTTCCTATAAAACAGGTAGTACTCTTATTTTTCAGATGGGAAGGCTTAGGCTCAGAGGTCCCATGAATTACCTAAGTACCTATTGCTACTTCAACAAGGGTTTCAAATTGGCTGGCCTAACTGTAGACTTACCCTCATTCTGCTGTACCCCCATCCCTGGCCAACCCTCCCCCCAGGGTCTCCACAGCATCCTGGGATTCCACCCTATCAATAGGCCAGTGTGAGGCTCTGTGTCTGGACTAGCACTCCATCTCCAGCACTCCCTGCTGCCTACAATTGTATACTTCATTGTACTTCATCACTATATGATTGACAACATGCATCTTTAACTTTCATGTGGATGCTGGCCATTGTAACTAAGACATAGAAATTGAAACTTTAAGGTATTTGTGCTTTTAAGTGGGTACACCTTTGCTGGGATTTGGCTCCATTAAGGCCTTGTAAACTGACCTTAGGATTTGTATCTGTAGTGTGCCGCCTGCTTCAGATTCTTCCAACAGTTTCTTTATGCTTGCAAAGGGGGGGGGGAGGCTGGGATGTCAGCACTTTTCCATGTCCCTTTATTACCCTCTTCTTTCAACTGTCCCTGCAGTAGGCTTGCAAGAAGGGTGCTTTTAATACACTAGGCTCAAATGTTGTTGAGTTCCTCTGTGCGTCTAGGTCTTAGAAGTGGGGTTTTCTTTCCCTTCCCCAGTGATAACAGACCTCTCTCTTGACCAACACCCTAATATGAATATAGGATATTGAACACGATTGCTTTCCGGCCTCAAATCCCAGTACTGAGGGCGTTCTCTTATTTTGTTGGCTTCTATTTCTCTAGCAGCATGAATGGATGTTGGCCCATGTCCCAGTGATAAGAGAAAAAGTCCTCCCTCGAATCCGGGGCTGAGTGGGTTGGGTTCCTGCTTTTCCCTGGAAGCAATGGAAGCTTGCCCGAGTGCTCTAGGCCTGGAGGATATGCTTCCCTAGGTTTTCATAGCACTAGAGGATGGATGGGTACTGCCTCCACTGCATCTGGGGTCATGACTTTCCAGCCCATTCTGGCCACCATACTTAGCTGGGCTAAATTCCTGTGGGTCCACAAGCCCTGGTGAGAAGGCACCAGTCTGCATATCTCCTTACAGGACAGAGTCTCTCCGTGCGAATCATTTTATCTGGTCGACTTACACAGTCTGGCTCTTCTGAATGTAGAGTAAGAGAGGCATTCTTTGCTAGGTTCCATAGCCTAAACAGGAACCCAAGTCCACATCCTTGGTGTGTTCTCTCCCACTGCACCCCTTCACATCACTGAGAGCCCAGGAGAGTGGTTGGCCTATGTCCATGCAAGCCAGGTACTAGAAGTCTAAGCTGTCCCATGTCCCCTGAGCCATCCTCAGCACCACTGATTCTGAAATTATTGACACACAGGTTACTAGGGTTCTGTCCTCAAAGCTGCCAGTGGCTGCATTCAACATGGTGGGGGAATTGAAAGCAATTTTTTAATTGAATTGGTTTGAGGTCACTCTGTGGTGATTATACAATATATCAATCACTACATCACCCTGAGGAATTTTTTGTGTTAATTGTATTTTTGGTAACTCTAAGAAAATTTTCTTTCTAGGCTGAGTAATTTTTGCATCTTCATGGAAGCTGAGACTTGAGTGAGAAAGGATTTTTAAAACTCACATAAAGCACTTGTTTTTTGCAAATAAGTAATTTAGCTGACTCAGCACTTCTTACTGCACAGAGAAGAGTGAGCCTGTGTCTCTCTGGTTGTCAAAGCCTAAAGAACAAATGGATGGAGGGAGTTTGTTTATTTGTTTGCTTGCTTTAGGACAAGACCCATCTTCCCAAAAGTAAATATTGAGTTACTTAAGATTTTACTTTTTGTTGGATATGGAAGGGTGTTTCTTCAGAAGACTGTAACTAAATGCTGATTCTGAAGGTGAACCTTTAAATTGTCAGACTCTGGCTTCTGTGCAGTTCAGCTGCCAGCAGGAGCGTGGGGAAGGTGGCCAGCTCTACCCTGAATGTCCCTCAGGGCTGCTGGAGCCAGATGGGCAGAGGGGCCACTACAGCTGCCAATCAGTGCAAACCTGCCCCAGCCTGAGCTCTGCTCCTCGGTACAGGAGCCCTGTGGGCAGACAGAGGGGCCTTGATGAGAACATTCTTTTTTATGAATTGTCTGACCATTTGCCAGTTATGGGAAACTGAAGTCAGCCAACGTTCCCTAATGGCCACAGTTACCCTGCCTAGGTGCCGCTAGTGCCATGTAAACCACTGCTCCCACAGTCCTAGCATGTGGGCCACGTTCAGACCATGTCCAAGGAAAGGTGAGAGGAAGACACGGGATTTTTATATTCCCACACAAGAGCAGCACACCAGAGCTCTGCTTCCACTCTCCTATGTTATTGAATCACTTATTGTCTCCTTTGGTACCAAGATTTAGTCTTGGGCTATGATTTGTGATACAAGGCCAGTTCTTTATATCACAAGCTGGGATGTTTTGGGACAGATCTAGTCCTAGCTAGATAAAACATGGTCTCAAAGCTTTTCAGTATGTGTGCCAGTGAATTAACAACATAAAGATAACAAGAGTCTATCGCAGGAGGAGCGATTGCCTTTGAAGGCCAGGAGTCGTGCCCGTGCGTTTCCTCCCTCCCTGCCTTTGGCAAACACCCATTAATTTTGTTGAAGGTTTTATTTTTTGCTGAAAATGCAGGAAATTTAGACAACTTTCTTGGAATCCCCCCAAAACTAATACAAACAAGATACATATGCTTCTCTTAAGGAAACTAAAAATAAATGATTTGAAACTGTATAAATTTCCTTTTAAAAGGAAAAGGAAGTTTATGAAATAAGAGACAACTCTGAGTATTGGGTTAGTGTTGTTAACTGGGTAAAATATTCCCACAATTGCCGACTTAGCCGTTGATATTGTTACTACTTAACATAGAGGTGTCGGGCTTTTATCTGTGAGTGTACAGACAATCGGAGTGTTACACACACACACACACACACACACACACACCCTACCTTGGTTTGCTGACTTAATCTGGGTTTCATTCATTCCTGCCATGCAAGCTGCATATGATAAAAAGAGCAGACTGAGTGGAAAAGGCCCCCATTTTTGTTGTCTCTGAATACTTTGTTGCTCTACCCATGAGCCATCACGTGGACTTTTCTTCTTGAAACAGAGGTTTCCCCTGTAATTCAGGCTAGCCAAAATCAGCAGATCTTTCTGCCTTTGCCTGGAGTAGGATCTGTTTTACGTTTGTTTTTCTGAGGTAGGGTCTAGAACTTCACTAGCATGGAACTCACTATGTACTTAGACCAGGCTAGCCTCAAACTCACAGAGATTCACCTGCCTCAGTCTCCCAAATGCTAGGATTAAAATCGTATACAAGCACATCCAGATATCTTTTTTAGTCTCAAATGAACCAAAATTTACTTTTACTATTTTATTTTAAGATTTTTTTTTTTAAATGTGTGTTTGCCTGAATGCATACCTCGTTACCCACAAGTCAGAAGAGGAGTCAGATCCCTAACTGGAGTTACAGATGACTGTGAGCCTCCATTGGACCTTCAAAACTAAACCCAGCTCCTCTTTGAGAGCAGCAAGTGAAGGGCTCTTAACCACTGAGCCATCTCTAGAGACCCATACTTTCATTAAATTTCAATTGGTCCTTTGAAGGAGGGTAGTATGTAGAAAACTGATTTACACTGTAGAATAAAATAAGCTTTATAAAAACTATATATATGTACATATATAACATATAACATATATATGTACATATATATTTTTTAAATAATCGCGTTCCCCCTACTCTCTGAAAATCACCTTTGCCAATTTGAGCTGGCTGTGGGGCTGGTGGCCAAGCTAGCCTGGTAACTACATCTGAATCCCAACACTGTTCTGCTTTGAGGACAGCCTGGTCTGCAGAGAGAGAGTTCCAGGGCAGCCAGGACCAGACACAGAAACCCTGTCTTGGAAAAAAAGATGAAAAATATTATTTTGAGTCCTTTGCCTTTTTATTTTTCTCATCTAGTTTAAAATATGAAGTAAACATTATCTCTCTTCTTTTTTGAAGTTCTTCAAAGCCCACAAGCTCCCGCGTTGGAGAGGTCATGTGCTGCTTCTCTCTCTCAGATTCTCTTCCTCAACCCCATGTCACTTTTAAGGGCTTTACAAATGCAACTGAACTGGAACTTTATGCAAAAAGAATCTACTAGGAGCCGGGGATTAGTTCAGTGGTGCAGCTCATGCTTAGCATGCTCGGGGCCTGGAATTCAACCCCCAGCATCATTTTCGTTTTTTAAATCAAGTTGGAAAAGCATGACTAAATAACCTTTTAGGTCTGTCTACAGTAAATTCTGGGATTTGGGTGGTGCTGTTCTTAAAAAGGAGCACTACAATTAATTTCATGCTAATTGTCCATCCTTTTACAAGTAGTGATTATTGCCTGATAATGCTCTTTAAAATGAAGCAAAAAGAATCTTATTGATTTTCCATCATGGCCTATGGGCACCTGCCTCAGAATCCAGTCACAGTGGCAACTTGCAGATTCAAATTAAATTGCAGGTTGTACTTATTGGGATGGTGTTTCTTGGAAAGTAGAGTTAACCAAAAGTTTGATACTTTTGTTTTTAGCAAATCTGAATTCCCCTGGCATGTAATTTACCCTGATTATTTCCTGATCTGCTTGTGCCTGGAGGCTGTCATTGATCTTCTGTGGGATGTGCAGACCCACAGAAGGGTTTCTAGGAAACAACCCAGTAGGAACTCTGTTTCCTACAGGACAATTAAAGTGGTTAGCAAGAACTGCTGCCACTTCAAATGGAAATGGACTCGTTGCCAGAGCTGTGTTGTGTATTTAAGAATGGACAAGATGAGGAGGCTAGCATCACAGTAGCTAAGGCCTTAGTGCCCAGGAATTCCAGAGCACACTTCAAGATCCTGCTGTACGCTTCCTAACTCATAACCAAGCTGAAGAATTACCAATTTGAATAAAATGGTATATTTAGCATTTCTTGGTACAATTTTAGGGACATAATTAAAACCAATCAATGTAGATATTTGACTTCAAGGCAACATCATTTATTTCTCAAAAATTAGTATCTTTGAGAGCCCTTGTGGGAATGACTATAATTGTCATCAGCTGGCCCAGCCTAAGGGCTGCCTGGGCTGTGTGCAGCCTGCATCCAGTAGGACTAATGGTGCATACTAGTTAAATATTTAGAATTTCACCAGGCTGTGATCAAGAAGAAAATTGACCTTACTTCATGTACTGTGATTTAGAGTCAACTTTATATTGAAATTTTTAATAATTAAATTATTAACAGTGTTATGTGTTAAAGGAGATATTGATAGAAAGTTATTATAGTCAATGACTCATTCTAAGTTAAGCTTGAACTTCTAAATTATATATAATTTCTTTTTCTGCTTCCTATTCAACTCTCAGCATTAAAATATCAAAACTGCTTTACCATCTAGCAAAATTTTGGCATCATGTAAAATATCTTTACTCTATTTCCCCAAACTGTATTTCCAGTTAATCTAAATAATGATAGAACCTGTATATTTTTTAACATACACACACACACACACACACACACACACACACACACGCATACCTAAACTGCGCTATGTTAACGGATAGCATTAGAATTTACCATGGTGGTATACTTGGAGCACTTGGAGGCAGGTGGATCTCTGTAAATTCCAAGACAACCTGAGCTACATTATATATCCTATACCAGCCAAAATTATGTAATAGAGAGACCCTACCTCAAGAGAAAGGGGGAGTATACAGTATCAGAAAAGTTAAGTAGAATGCCTAGTAACTCCTTTAGATATGAGAAAGTTAGTATAATTCAGAAAGATCTTTTTGCTGAGATTAGTCACTGTGTACAGGGATTCCAAGCATATTGGTGACCTGTAGGCCCAGTCTCTGGAAAAAGGAAGGAGGGGCAAGGCCAACCTCATGACAGGTGAGTTCAAGGCCAGCCTGGGCTACTTAAACCTATCTTTCAAAAAAACCAATGCAGGGCATGCTTATTGATTCTGAAATATTAAAGCTTCTACCTTGTGCTTCCCTGACTGTGTTTTAGCTTGAGTTCAGGTGAACAAGTCCTTATTGTTCTAGCAAACTACTTAAACACTGGGAATAAACCAAGGTGTCAGCACTTAAGATGGAAATGTGAATTAAATACTTCAGGACTTACACTTAACTAAATTAATGTGTAAAGTATTCATTAACATAAAATTCAGAAATCTAGATCTTGATGTGCTTGACATGCTTCTGAAATAATAACTATCAGGCTGGGTTTTCTTTTTCTTATTTTTGGGGAGAGGGGTATGTTTGGAGCTTGGGAGGTTGTTTTTTGTGTGTGTGACGGAGTTTCCCTGTGTAGCCCTATCTGTCCTGTAACTCACTCTGTAGACCCTGCTGGCCTGTAATTCATAGCGATCCACCTCCCTCTGCATCCCAAGGCTGGGATTAAAGGTGTGTGCCCCCACCACCCATCTCAGGCCAGGGTTTTCTAAAATGATCTCAGAAAATTCTGAAACTCATTCCTCCTCTAAGTAGGAAGGTAAGACAGCTCAAAGGATGTTCTGACAAATGTTATCATTCATTATTTATGAAGTTGAAGGCTATTTTCCCCCTTTGTTCTGAAAACATAAAGTTATGGATGCTCATAAGAGGAAGCATTTAAAATACATAGCTGTGCCCAATATGAGGTCAGTTTTTCTCCATGAGCCCAAACAGAACAAACATTTTTGATAGAAAATAGATTGGCCAGTGAGCTGCTGGGCACAGGACCTGGGAAGTCAGTGGTTGGTGGTACATCACTGGAGAGCCTCAGAGGTAGTAGCACAGGTATGCCTGGGCTCCTGCTGGGAGGAAGCCAGGCTCAGCCAAAGCCTAGCTGGTCGCTCTTGAGTTTTACTTTCTTCAGGTCATTTCACAGGTTCCAAAAGACTATGTCTTAGTTATTGTTCTCTTCTCAAATTCCTGCATAAGTTTTACTTAGCCCCACCCTGAAGAAAAGTCCAAGGAAAGAAGTGTTTGTTGTGGCTCACAGCAGAGAGGAACACAGTACTCTGTGGGGAAGCAGGGTAGCAGAGCATTAGGGGGTCGCTCGTCACGTTATAGGAGCAAAGAATGCTGGAACTCGGTTTTATCGTTCTCTTTTCCCTTTTTTACTCAATCTCTGGCACCAACACATGGAACTCTGCCTCTTGCTTCAAGTCCAGGGATAAACTTCAGTTAAACCTCTGGAAACTTGGGGCTGGAGAGATGGCTCAGCCGTTAAGAGTACTGACTGTTCTTCCAGAGGACCTGAGTTTGATTCCCATCATCCACATGGCAGCTCACAACTGTCTGTAACTCCAAGATCTGACCCTCTTACACAGTTATACATGCAGGCAAAACACCAATCCACATAAAATAAAGAAATATTTTAAAACCTCTGGAAACTCCTCCAGACACATATGTAGATGTGTTTCCTGGGATATTCCAAATCCAGTCAAGCTGACAATGAAGATGAGTCATCAGAGCTGTGAAGTCAGAGGAAACAAAAGCACAGGCGATGTATCTGCGTGTAAGGCTGAGAGGGCAGTGTAGACTCTGGGGTCATGCTCTGACGTAAGTGTTTTCCTTCTGGACAGACTTCCACACTGTCTAATGATTTAGGCAGAGGCTACAAAGAAGGATCTCAAGGTGGAAGCGGAGGAGACTGCACATTTTCCACTAGATTGGCTAGTATTTAATTTGTTATTATCCCATACTGAGTTAAAACAATTTTAACTCCCATCCTCTAGTAACTGGAGAACCTAATTCTAAAATCCTTGACACAATCTTGGAGGGCATTCCTGCATAATCTTTCCAGTGCTGTTAAAACTGTCAGTGGTCACTTGTTTTCTGGTGACTTTGTGGCTGGAACAAACACTGACTCCCTGTTGGGGTTTCCTTTCTTCATAAGGCACAGGACCTCAGTGTCATTGAAGAAGTGATCCGAATGATGTTGGAGATCATCAACTCATGCTTGACAAATTCTCTTCATCACAACCCAAACTTGGTATATGCCTTGCTCTACAAACGGGACCTCTTTGAGCAGTTCCGAACTCATCCTTCATTTCAAGACATAATGCAAAATATTGATCTGGTAAGTGTATGTGCCATTTAGTCTCTGTTACTTTGCCCAGGTTGTCCTCAAACTCATGATCCTCTTGTGTGTGTCCTCCCCCATCTCCAAAGCACTGGAATTGATAGACATGGGCACCACACCCATCATGATTCTCTTTTAAGTAGTAAAGATGAGAGAATTCAGTTTAGCAAACTGTGGTAAGAAGGATATACCGACAGTGAATCCCTTTGGGTGTGAACTGTGCTTACACGTGCTTGCCCTAACGCTTGTATGCTCTCTGAATGTATATTAAATGTCCATGCTTAACAGAATTAAGTTCATGGTTTCATTAATACAGTACTATATTCATACTAAGTATTCATCTATTCATTCCATTAACATTTCCTATGGCATTACCAACCCTTTTAATATCTCCCTGTTTAATGCCTATCTGGCCTATATCGTAGATGTCCTAAAATATATCTAACCATTATTATATATTGTTGTTGTTTTATCATTTCTGGTGTTCCTCATCAATTTGCAACTAATGAGCAACTTGTAAATAATCATCTCACATTTAAAAATTACAACTTGAGTCTCTTTTGTTTGTTTTTTGAGCCAGGATGTCCTCTAAGCACCTGCATGGTTGAGACTTGCTATGATCCTCCTGTCCCCAGTCAGCTCTTACATTCTGGGATGACAGGTATATGCCATCATGCCTGGATTATTTTGAGTGTAGTTTTAAAGCTGGAATTTTACTGGTTCTCACCATCAGAGGTTATCTATGTATTTTCAAGATTTAGTACAGGCTGAAAATTACTTTCCAGAAAAATAATATATTTTGTATGTCTGTGTATTGTCGTGTTTCCACAGGTGACCCGTGGGATACTCTGTGATTTTGTAGCTTTGAGCATTACAGTTGTTAATATTTGTCATTTTATAGCAGAAATTGATATTTCATCTTTTTGTTTGCTTTTTGAGACAGGGTTTCTCTGTATAGCCCTGCAATTCACTCTGTGGACCAGGCTGGCCTGCTTTTGCCTCCCGAGTGCTGGGATTAATGGTGTCCCACCACTGCGTGGGGCCTCATTATTATGTTGACTTCATTTAGTATGCCTAAACGTTTTTATATACCTGACTGCTTCCTGTCCTCTCCAAAACCAGATTTGCTTACTCTTTTATTGCTGTATTAGTAATTTCTGATTCATTGAGGTCCATAAGTATTTAAGTAGCTAGTATGTTTCAGAGTATCCTTGTGTGAGTTACATTTAGGAAGACATTTAATAGTTAAATTGTCCTACAAGCATGAATGTAGTCTCACTAAGAGTGCATGCATATGTGCATATCTACTTCTGAAATGTTTGTCTTTATTACTTAGCGTTTTGTCACTGTGACTGACATGCCTGAGGGAGCAACATAGTACGATGCATTTTACGTCACACTTTCTGGGTATCAGATCTTAGTCCTCACTTTCGTTGACATGGTAACAGCTGAAGCATGTGGAAGAAGAGGCTGTCCTCATAGTAAATAGGAAGCAGAGGGTTAGAAATTACTGAGGACCAGGCACAACCTTCCAGAGTTCAACCCACCTCCTAAGGTTTATACACCTTTCAAATTAGCACCAGCAGCAGGTTATTCTTTTCTCATACTACAGTTATGTTGCAGATTTGAGGCCTTTCTTGGTGACATATGGCAAATGTGTAGTCACTAACATAGCTTGAGACTTCCTGACAGAACCAGAAACTCAACTTTTTAATTGATAAATAATGTACTTATAAGATAAAGTGTGGTGTTTTCTATATATGTATATATGAGCTGAGGACATGGCTTACTGGCTAAAACATGTGCCAGGCAAAAGTGACAACTGGAGTTTGGATCCCTAAAGCCCATGTATCTGCCAGGTAGGCATGGCAGCCCTCCTGTAACTCCAGTCTGGGAAGTCAGAGGCAGGAGACTCCCTAAAGTAAGATGGCCAGAGAGATTAGCCTCATGGATGAGCTCTGGATTTGATCCAGAGACTGTGCCTTGATGAATAAGCATAAATGTGGTGGTTTGAATAAGAATGGCCTCCAAAGTGTTATATATTTAGATACTTGGTCCCCAGTTGGTAGAATTATTTGGGAAGTACTGGAAGGTGTGTGGCCTTATTGAAGTAAGTGCATCACTGGGGATAGTCCATTCCCAGTGATAGCTTTCTCCCCTCCTCCTCTGGGCCACGTGGCTGTGTCTCTAGATGTAAGCTCATGATCTAGGCTCCCCCTTGCCTCCCTGCCTGCTCCCATGGTCCCTGCTGTGAAGGTCGTGAGCTCTAACCCCCTAAAGCCGTAAGGCCCAAATTAAACACATGTATCATTTCTTTATATTGAAACCACTCATAGTTTTCATTTCTAGGTATTTTGAAATATAATCTTTAAAATATTCTAATCTCTGATGTGTGAAAATGTTTTTTTTAATTTTCTTAAAATATTTATTTATTTTTAGTGAATTGGTGCCCTGCCTGCATATATAACTGTCAGATCTTGGAATTACAGACAGTTGTTAGCTGCCATGTGGATGCTGGGAATCGAGCTCAGGTCCTCCGGAAGAGCAGCCAGTGCTCTTAACTGCTGAGCCATCTCTCCAGCCCTGAGGGTTTTGTTCTTGAGAGCCTTCTCCCATCAGTATCAACAGACCCTCTTTCTCAGCCTAGCCCTTTGTTCTCAGTGAGACTCATCGGGCTCCCCCGGAGCTCCACAAGCTGTCAGCAGGGTTTTAAAGACTGAATTAGAAGAAGGCTAAGCTGGGGTAGAAGTAGTTGGGAATGGCTTCTAAATGCCTCTTGGCTTTGTGAATGACACCTGAGCATGTACATAGTTTCTGGCCAGGGTTCTGATACTTAACACTTTCTATATCCATCTCCATAGACAGTTTAAGGGTTGTTCCCCTCACTCTGGAGTCTGTGTGGATTGGTGAACACTGAACCAAGGTCAGCTTTGGGCCTTAATTCCCTGCCTTCCAGTCTTTGACTGCATAGGACCTAACCACTGCTGAGTGCTCTGGAACCTTCAGAATAGTCTGAATGGAGCTCCAGTGGAGACTGTGGTTACTAGTCAGTGACCTGCTCCACAAAACATCAGACAGAGAAATTAAAAAAAATATATATTTTTTTTGCTTGTTGGTATAGTGGTACAAACCACTGATCCCAGCAGTCAGGAGACAGAAGCAAAAGTGTCTTGAGTTCAAGACCAGTCTCGGATACATTAGGAGACCCTGGAAGTAAGTAAGAAGGGAGAAAAAAAAAAAAACCCACACTCCTTTTGTGTGTTTGGCAGGGTTGCAACTGGAACAAAAAAATGAGGCTGTGTCTCCTCCTTTTTTTCTGAAACTTGTGTATTGCGTGTGTACACCAGCATCAAGCATTAGAAAATTGCCACCGCTGCAGCAATAATGCAAATACCCAGTATGAATGTTTACTTCTTCAACTGAGACGACACTTTAGGCAGTTCTTTAAATCTTCATCATTATGAACTAGTGCTCCACATAGATTTGTGGGAATTTGCATATATGAGAATCTCCTCAAGTTTTATGTCAATATTTCTTTTCTAGAGAGCAGAGGGAGAGATAGCCCAGAGGCAGGCAGTGTTTGCTTAGTGTGCGGGGAAACTTTGGGTTTAATCCCCTTGACTGAGAGCACAAAAATATTTTTTGGTTCCAAATTCCCCTTCTTAATACTGGATTTAATTTCCATAAACTCCTACTTTGGTTTTTCTTTTCAATGTATATGGCAGTTTTGCCTGCATGTGTGTATGTGTACCACATCCACGCAGTACCCAGGGAGGCCAGAAGGGCAAGTTGAATCCCCTGGTCTGGAGTTACAGTTGTTTGGGAGGTGCCATAACCACTGAGCTATTTCTCATCCCTATAAACTACTTTTTAAATTGAGATGTATTAATATCAATAAACTCATGAAACAAATTATTACCCCAGGGATGCCCATCACAAGTTGTCCCTGCCTTCTGTAATAAGACAGGTGAAAACTATAGGCTGTGGTTACAGTTTTAGGTTTTAATTGTATGCTTTGGTATAAGAAAAGAGTGTGAACATCAGGGTTGAAAGAAGACAGCCCCAGCTCTGATTCTAACTCAGAAAAAGGAACCTGACCCTAGGCACCCCCACCCCTTTGTACCAGCCACTTTTATGGTAGTGTTAAGGACTGGACTGTTGGGTAGAAATTGTTCTCCCCTTGGCTTGCAGCTTTGTATAGCAAAACTCATTTGACAAATTCATTTCTGTTTCTTTTCTAAAGTGAAGCACTTATACTTAAGAATCACGATGCTCATGAGTTAAAGGAATAACAAAACCCTTTCTCAGTGTGCACTAGAAATTGTGCTAAGCTGTTTCTAGCTTGGTTCCCTGGAAAGCTAATGAAGGTGGAATGTCAGCTGTGTCACCAAGCAACCCTGCTATGACACAAGGCTATGATAAAATGACATTTGATTGGCAAGCTGAGTCTGCACTGGGAAGACTATAAATACCTAGTGAGAAGCAATCGTTTGAGGCTTTTAAAAGTAAGATCTCATGGCCAAATGTGTTCTTCATAGGGACCCAGAAGCTTACACCGTTAGTTTCTCTTGGGCACATGTTTTCTAAATTGGGGTGGCTACTGCATCTCCCCAGGGTGGTCTGATTCTCTTACATCTGAGCTGATACTGACTTTCAGCAACACCTGATGGCACACGTTTGTTATAGCTCCTAAAAGGATCAGGCCGTAAGATGGCAAGTTCAAGGCCTGCCTGGGTACCAACAGGTTCCAAAGAGAATCCTCTGTGGCTGTACTGAGGGCATGCTGTGTTTTCTGCCCTTTTATCCCTCTAAATCAGTCTAATGCCTATTGTGGCCTTTTATGCTAGGAGCACTAATGTACGATCATGCCTACAAGCATGACCCAAGAATCCACGTTTCAATGGTGGAATAGTCTTTTCTTCCATTTGTTTATAAATGTGTCCTTTTCAAGCTGCAAATTAGAGAATAGCTTTTGTTTTCCAAGTTTATCCAGATCTTTGCATTACAAAGATGTTTAATGATGATAATCCATGCCAGCCTCCTTGTCTCTATTCTGTGACATCCCATTTGCTGTGTCTGCCCATCTGGCTGTCCTCTTCCTAACCTAGCTTTTGCTTTCCTCCATTTTCCTTTTACGTAGTGTCGTAGTTAGGGTTACTCTTGCTGTAATGAAAGACTATGACCAAAGCAACTTGGGAAGAAAGGGTTTATTTCACTCACAATTCTATATAACAGTTTACTATAAAAAACAGTGAGGGCAGGAACCTAGAGACAGGAACTGAGGCAGAGGCCATGGAGGTGAGCTACTTACTGGCTTGTTTCCCATGGCTTGCTCAGTCTGCTTTCTTATAGAACCGAGGACTAGCAGCTCAGGGGTGGCACCACCTACAATGGTCTGGGCCCTCCCCCATCAATCACTAATTAAGAAAATTACCTACCTACCTACCACTGGATTTTCTCAATAGAGGTTCTCTCTTCAGATAACTCTAGCTGAGTCAAGTTGACATCAAATTAGCCAGCACCTTCCCATCTTCTTCCTCCCTTGCGTCTCCTGTCACTTCCTCTTCCCCTCTCTTCCTTTGGGGGTCTCTTCAGTGTGCATAATAAATGGATGATTATATATACCTGCAGTCAATCTCTGGAGGGGGAAATGCTGTTTAATTTCCAGGACTTTCCACTGTGGTAGCCAAGGTCTTCTTTGTGTTTTTGAGAACCAGCTAGCCCAGAGCCTGACCCTGTGCTCCCAGATGTGGTGACAGTAGGTCTTTGTGAGCTAGCACATCTTTTGGATGAGTTAGTTTTAAATTTGCATTGAAACCGTTTCTTTCCTCCTTTTCCGCCTCATTTTTGCTTTTATTGCAAGCTTGCCTAGCATTTCTATATCTTATCTTAATCTTCATTATAAAATAAACTTCAGAGGTGTATTCAATTTAATCCCCAATTTACAGGTAATGAAGGAGGTTTAGAAAGACCAGTTTGCTTACAGCCATTCAGTACAGAAGTGATAGAACCAGATGGTCCAGACCCGGTCAGTTTCTCTTTATTTGCTCTTTATTCCCAAGAACCCTCTGATCTAACCATACACACAAGCAGGAAGAAGCTCTTACTGTTTTCTGTCCTTCAAGATCCTACCCTACAGAGTCCAGCCAGCTTGTATTCTATATATCACAAGCGTGGCGAAAATGTGGTAACAGGCTTCTTATGTATATTGAAATGTCTCTAAGAGCTGGGCTTGGTGGCTCATGCCTATGATCTCAGCACTTAAGATCCTGAGATAGAGGATCACAAGTTCCAGTCCAGCCTGGCCTACTTGGCAGAAAAGAAGAATAAAAGGCCCTGAGGAAGTCTTATTTTAAACCATCTATGTATTTGAACTATAACCATTTCTAAGTCAGTGTGCTTCAGAAAGGATGAAGAATGAAAGGGAGCGAGTGAGGCCTTATGGCAGAGTGCAGGCATGGAAGTAAAGCAAGTGTGCTGTCACCTTATAGCCAGTGCTTACTGCCCAGCACTGTCAGAATGAGCCACTTCCTGGCACTTACCCTAGGTTCAGCAAGAATGCAGCGTCTAGATTTGGCAATATATTGCTTTTTTTTATATAAAATCATATTAATAACTAGATCACTCTGAACCCAGCCTGAACATGCCTATCATTGTTAATGATGTTCCAATGCAGATCTTACTGACTGCTCCTCTACTCTAGGAGGAGACAGTCCTTGGAGAGAGCGGAAGTGGTTGGTATGGACGCTCTTCAATAGTAAGTCACTCTGCCACTTAAATCCAGCTCTTCCTATCCTAAATCCCTTGTCTTCAGCATTCATTTGGAGAAACCTAAGTAAGGCTCAAAATAAATAAGATTTCCAACAGTCCACCAACTTTTTCCTGGATATTCTAATTCAAAATATCACTGGACACATTGAGAGTCCATTCCATTTAAGAGCCTTTGATGCGTAGTGACAAGGATGCTGCAGTGAAGAGGTGTCAGTGACATCTCTGCTCTTGTACTTTGCCTCTCCTCCTCATAAACACCCTTGAAACCAGGGCTTGAGCAGACCGTGGCTGTTGAGAGCTGTTGGTGGAGAGGACAAGGGATCTGGCTGCTGGAGTCGAGAGTTGGTATTTTCCAGTAAGATTCAGTAATGCCAATAGCTCAGATGGGAATGAGTAATCTTGGAATACCTTTAATGTCCACACAAGGAACTGACATGTTTCTTCAGGTGCCCAGATTTGCATCACCCACTGTCCATACTCTTTCTGTTCAAAAAAGAAGGAGGTGTCATCCACCTGAATTAAGGAACAGAATGAAGTTAGGACCACACAGGAAGGCATGAGTGACTTCCTAAGTGGCCGAGGCAAGAAATGACTGGAAGAGCGTGTTCATCTCTGGATGACACACGTTCTACTATTCACATTGTGTGTACAGTCATGACCTTTCTTACTGCACTCCAGACCAGCACCTTGAGTTGTTTGGCAGCCCCACAAAGAGTCAACTGATTAAATCTCTTCCTTTCTCCAGAAAGTAAACACAGGTCTTTCTTTTCTTCAGTCTCTTATATGACAGTAAATAGCATCAGTATATGTCCAGTGGCTTAAAGGGGGAGGAGGGGGAGAAATGAGAACAAATGGAACGGAGGTTGGAAGTTTCAGATTTATAGAGCGTGGTTAGGAAGCCTCCCTGAAATGCATTTGAAACCTGACTTGAGAGAGGTAGATTATGAGCCTGATGCTCTCTGGATGCAGGGTGTTGTAGGCTGAGAACAGAGGGGTTAGATGAGGTGAGGGAGAAGTGTCTGGGAAAGAACAGGAGCAGACATGTTGAGAAGATGGTGAGGCCAGGTAATAGGTACTAACTGTCAACCTGTTCAACTGAGTAGATTCTGTATTGCCTGATAAACTATACCTCACTTAACTTACTCCTGAAAAATACATTTCCTAATAAAGGTTTTCTGCCCAAGAAATTGAAAGAATTTCTCTCAACAAAGAAAAAGGTAAACTACAAAAGCGTGGGGGGTGGGTTGTTTGAGTTTTTATTGTTGCTGTGGTTTGGGGGGTTTGGTTTTGGTTTTGTCTATCATTGAGCTGAGGTCACAGAGCAGACAGAATACCTCGATCCCAAGGAGGAATAGGCCCACTCCCCTACTATTCTCTAAGTTAAGGTAAGATGCCAGGACTGGTTCCCCTGTGGCACAGCACAGAAGGACCAGATCACAGCCATACAAGTGAATGAGAAGTCATGTGTCCCTTTAAAATTTTGTCTGAGGATAAAAATAACCTGAGATAATAGGACAAAACACCTAAGACACCCAAAGATGAATAATTTATACTCAAATATGTTTTATAGTGAAACTGTTAGTTTCCAAGGGAGCTGCAGATGTGAAATAGTATGTGTCCCTCTGACCCTGCCAGACCCTTTTCTCACAGGGTGCAAAAATCTTAGGCTGTTGTAGGTACCACACTTCGTTGCCCTTAGGACACTTGGTTGCTAGGAAAAAATGGAAGAAAAGAACACCACATCCTTGGAGGAAGAGTGAAGAGACTTCATCAGCCTCTAAGACACCATCAGAGGTGTTTGTCTGGCTTATTTGGCTGCCGTGGAAAAAAAAATGGAATAAAAAGGATGAAGGAAGATGTCTCATCTGTTCCCAGACATACAATATGCTTAAACACTATCTTAGAATAGCATGTCCAGGGTAACTCTTAACCCACTGCTTTCTGCCACTAGCCTAGCAAGTGCTGAGTCATAAATAGCGGCTATTCAGTGCTGAGAAAGGATCAACAACATGGGTAGAAACCAAGTTCCATAGCTCAGACAAACAGGGATGTATATCCAAAAGCAGAAGCAGGTGGGCAGTAAAGCCTGTACAGCTGCAGGTTCTAAAGAGAAGGCTCATAGATGGTGTGGTACACTAACAGGCAACAGAATTCTCCAATCTCGTTTACCCTCTGAATAAATTAGTTCATTCTCAAATCTGGCCCAGTATTGAGGTCACCTCGGTCTCTATAGATCTCCACACCGTGTCCAGTACTCAGCCAAACATAGCGAGACAAAAAGTCCAGAAAAAGGTATTATCAAGAAACAAAATAGACTCAGTGATGATTCAGGTATTAAAACTATTAACCAAGCGCTTAAAATATGATTAATATCATTTAAAATGTCTACAATGACTTTCAACAAAGCATGACCCCCAGCCAATCCAGACTCGCATGTACAGCCTCTGAGCTGAGAACAGCATCATCTATAGTTTTAAAGAAGACTGTACAATAGAGCCTTCTTTGTGACTCACAGAGCTTAGCTTGCGGTTCTTCCTCCCTTGCTCTTTATAGAAAAAGTTTGCCAGCTCCTGAGCTGGTAGACTAGGTGACAGCATGTATAAATAGTTAGAGAATCCCAGAGATAGACGCTATTAAAAAAAATGAAATGCTATGGCAAAGAATTGCCATGATTTGCTCATCACTAGGCCTGGGTGTAGTCAAGGGATAGGGGATATGGTTATTAAAGATAGATCTCTAGAAATAATGCTAACAAACACAAAGAAAATGTGGGAATTGAGGATGGAATATGTAATAAGACATTTCTAGCCTGGCCTAGCCCCAAAGTCTGGACCTGCCAGAAGCTGCTTAGCTCTGCCTAGCCCTGAGGTCCAGACCAGCAGTTTCAAAGTCCCAAAGAAACACACAGAAGCTTATATTAATTACAAACTGTTTGGCTTAATGACTTAGGCTCATTGTCAGCTAGCCCTTACAACTTAACCCATTTCCGTTAATCTATGTCTTGCCATGTGACTGGTGGCTTACCTGTACTCTATTATATTTTGCTCTAGGGCGGGTGGATAGTGTCCCTTGTGACACTGCCCTCCTTCCCCTTTATCTATGCTTGGATTTCCTACTTGACCATAAGCTAGCTTGTCATAGGCCAAGCAGTTCCTTCATTATCCAGTGATAATTCACAGCATACAGAAAGACATTCTACATCAGTACTATCCAAGAGCTATAAGATGATATCAGGTGGTCTAACATATGTGTAATTAGTATCAGAAAGAAAAGAGGAAGAACAGGTCTAAAGAAATAAAAGAGGCCAGGCAATGGTGGAGCACATCTTTAATGCCAGCACTTGAGGGCAGAGGCAGGCAGGTATCTATGAGTTCAAAGCCAACCTAGTCCACAGAATGAGTCCAGGAGTCCAGCTAGGAGGACTACACATACAGAAACTTCGTCTCAAAATAAAACAAAGAAAGTGTCAAAGATCCAGGACTCTCAGAGAACTCCAAGCAGGATAAGTTTATTAACACCCACACACTATTTAAATATCTCAAGTGTAAAGAAGAGAAAGTGTTATATAGACAAGCATTTAGAACAGAGGAGGACAGACCGTAACAGGAATCTTATCCAAAACTGGACATACAGCAGTGAATGACGCTCCAAAATGAGATGGGAAATCTTGGTGACCTAGAACCTATACTTCACACAGGCAATCTTTAGAATCTAGACCATAATGAAGGTATCTTTAGACAGAAAAGGCCTACTGCTATTAGAGATACATTACAATAAATCCTAAGGAACTTCTCTGAACAAAAATCCATACTTGACAAAAACTTGTCCCTACAAAAAGAAATGGGGAGGACGGCGATGGCAGTGTCGGGGTGAGTCTGATTCTCTGGAGCCTTGTAACAACCAAATGTGCTGGCATGCACCTGGACTACCAGCACGGGGAAGACAGGCGGGGGGATCCGTGTGGACTACCAGCACGGGGAAGACAGGCGGGGGGATCCGTGGAGCAAGTTTCTTTTTTGAATTTGTTATCAAGGAAAACTATAACTATCTCATCTTCAACTCCATCAGAGACCTGAGAAGGGTATGATATTACCAGAGTAAACAGGAAGTGCACAGCAAACAACTTCCAAAACTAAGAAATGACAGAAACAGCTGGCTACCTGGACAGTCACCCAGGGTTCCTCTGCAGTGTTGAGACATCATCCATCTTGAGCCTAGAGGCCTAGCATATCTGACAGAGTTTTCTGTGAAGCAGCATTTTTTGAAGGACCGTCCTGCCATGTCTTTACAGAGTTTGGCAGTCACTTTCTTTTGTGTCTTGCTTGTCCAGTTTGGACAACATTCTGTCAGCAGTCAAAGCAAAGACAGTTTCTTGTTCAGTGGCTAACTTTGTAACAATCAAAGTAGAGTTTCTTCAGTGCTCATCATCTTCTCTAAAGAAGTAGATTGGTGCTGTCATATTCATATATATATATGCATACACACATATATGATATCTCACAACATGAAACCCAGTCTCAAAAACAAAACAAAATGATCATGTGTTTACCTCAAAGCCAAAAAAAAAAAAAAATGATTGTGTTTTCTAAAGAAGGAATTAACAAACTGTTCTGTAAATGGACAAATAGTAGATCTTTGAGGGTTTGGGGGCTTCAGCCTCATCACAGTTTCTCCGCCTTGAGGTTGTAATTCAGTAGTTATCATAAGAAATGCAGAAACCGGGACTGGAGAGATGGCTCAGTGGTTAAGAGCCCTCACTGCTCTTCCAGAGGACTGGGGTTCGATTCCCAGCACCCACATGGCAGCTCACAACTGTCTGTAATTCCAGTTCTCAGTTCTAGGCAAACACCAAGGCAAATAAAATAGAGTTTAAAATAGTCTTTTGTGGAGAGCTGTGTGTAGCCACGCCTTGCATTCTCCCTGCACGAAAAGATGGCCCTGGCTTCCGCCCTCCACCTTCCACATGGTGAGTGCTCTCAGTGACAAACAATACCTTATATGGCTAGGCTGAGGATCTGACTTGCTTCCAGTACCTGGACCTATCAGTAGTACCTACTAGGCATACTAGGGTTGGCTGCCCAGAGGCTATTTAGGCTGCGGGCAGGTTTCCCGTAGTAGCAGAATGAGAGAATCAGAGAGAGAGTCAGTGAGAATCGGCCACAGTCAGAATCAGAGTCAGAAGTCAGAATTCAAGGTTCCTGAACAAAACTGCTGAAAGAAGAGCTGAGTGTCGCGTCTTCCTTGCGGGACGAGGTTGTGCTTGACAGTCTTTAAAAAAGAAAGAAAGAAATACAGAAGCCAATGAACATGGCTGCATCTTAATAAAACTTTATTTGCAAAAACAGGTAACAGACCTAGATTCAGGAAAGCATTTACTTAAAACATTTTATGATAGAAAAAAACACATTTAAATAAATATTATAGAAAACTGCCTGAATCTAGGACTAACTTCTGAAAATAATGAAACTTATGTGTATTTTGAAAGAGGAGCTTTTTATGCAAGGCCATGTGAAAATTAAAGAAATTTCAGTTGACCTTGGCAGTGTATTAAGCTCATGGTAATGGTGTTGGTTTTAATGTAGGAAACTTTCCCAGAATCTGCTCCAGACCTCATACTGTGCTGCCTCTTTAAATAAGATGACTTTTGTGACAAACTTAGCTCTTACAAATCATACGTGCAGTATAGCGTCGGGATCTAGAACATCAAGGAAGGAAGCACACTGATTGGCTAATGCAACAATGATACTCATGTGCATCACTTAACAGACTACTCTCATGCTTTATCATTATTGATTCTCCTGTGCTGCAGATAGTCATTCTGTAAATTAAAGCACTGATACAGACTAATGATGACATCCTGTGAGCACGCTGTGTGTAAGGCACTTGTCACTTTCCAGATGACCTAATTCTCACAGCCGACCATCCAGTAGGCACTATATTACATCACTTACAGATCAGTACAGTGAGCATAAAGAAGTGAAATAACTTGCCAACACTTTGTGGAGAGCTAAAAGCCAAGCTGTCTGTCAGCAGATGTGTTCTCTATGCCACTGCAGGACGCCACCCTTGAGAGCAGTTGAGTGTCCCACAAATTACAGTGCTGGTGCACATCCAAGACAGAATCCAGGCGTAGGCACCCTCATCTTGAGCAGTTTTGGTCTCTGTCCTTACACACTCTCATCTCTTACTTCCCCAGTGTGTGCCATCTTTTCTGAAAGCAGAAAACAAAATCTTACATTGAGTAGATTGTCAAAATATATGTAGATTAAAACAAAAGCACATGCCTCTAAAGCCAGCACTCAGGAGGCAGAGGCTGGCAGGCCAGCTTAGCCTGCACAGTGAGCCCAGCCATCCTTCCCTCTTCCCCCACCACCAAAAAATAATAATAATAATAATAATAAAGAAATACATCCTTTTTTACTTTTAAACACATGTTTATTAGTGCCTTTAAGAAAAACCAAAAAGCCAGATGTGGTGACTCATTCCTTTAATCCTAGCATTCAGAAGGTAGAGGCAGGTGGATCTCTGAGTTTGAAGACGGCCTGGCCTGCATGATGAGTTCTAGGACAGCTAGAGCTACATAGTAGATCCTGCCTCGGTGACTCTTCTAGAGGACACAAGTTCTATTCCCAGCACCGATGTCAGAACTGCTAGGAATAGAACTTGGGTCTCACAACTGCTCATGACCACAGCTCCAGGAGGCTCTGGCCTCTTTCGTGTACACATGCAAGCAGACACATACACATAATAATCATAACATTTAAAGAACATAGCACTTCCCTTTAGATCCTTGGGAGAGAAGCTGTCTTGCAAGGAAGAACGTGTACACAGTTAGCGCATCCTGGCTTCTGCTCACCTACCCTGGGGAAGCCGTTCATATCTGTAAGTCTGTGCTGCCAGGCGTTCACTGCCTTCACCATGGGTGCTTAGATAGGATTGTAGTTATGTGAGTTGATAGAGACCATGCTGCCTATCATAGCCATCATCGCTCTAGTTCTCTTCCAACTCCAAACAGCTAGTAGAAAACACAAGTTCTTTGAATTTTTTTTTCTAAGTTTGTTAGTATTGTATTCTGATTTTATCTGAAATTTGGGGGTCAATACTCTATATCTTTCATCTTGAGTATTTCCAGTTTATCTGGACATATCAGCACATATCTGCAGTTCTAGCACTCAGAAGCTGAGACAGGAGGATTCCAAGTTCTAGGCCAGTTTGGGCTGCATAAAGAGACCCTAATTTTTTGTTGATTAGTTGGTCGGTTGGTTGCTTGAATTTGTTACATATTTTGTTTATTTTTAATTATTACTGTTGTGTATGTCGGGTACGTGTGTGACATTTTTGGATGGGTCCCAGGGATCCAACTCAAATCACCAGGCTTGCACAGCACATCCCTTCCCTGGTGTAGCTATCTCACCAATCCTTCTGTATATTTTATTTTTTTAAAGACTGTCTTCTTCTTTATATATATTTTTATTTTTATTTTTATGTGAATTGGTGTTTTGCCTACATGTATAACTGTGTAAGGGTGTCAGATCTTGGAATTATAGACAGTTGTTAACTGCCATGTGGATGCTGGGAATCGAACTCAGGTCCTCTGGAAGAACAGTCAGTGCTCTTAATCACTGAGCCATCTCTCCAGCCCCTCCTTCTATATATTTTAAAGTAATTCTTTTTTGTTCTGTTTTGTTATTTTTAAATTTTGTTTTATGAGACAGGGTTTCTCCATGTAGCTTTGGAACTTATCCTGTACTGTCTCTCTGTAGACCAGGCTGGCCTCAAACTCAAAGAGATTGGCCTGCCTCTGCCTCCCCACCAACTGTTGTGATTAAAAGGCATGTGCCACAATCACCGGTTTAAAGTAGAATTTTTTTTAATTATCTATTTATTTGCCTTGGTGTTTGCCTGGAACTGGAAACTGGAACTACAGACAGTTGTGAGCCACCATGTCATTGCTGTGAATTGAACCCATGATCCTCTGGGTGCTCTTAACCACTGAGCCATGTCTCTAGCCCCTAAAGTAGGATTTTAATAGATCTTTAATAAAGTGTTTTCTTTTTGTGATGTGTCTGTCTTTTGCTCTTTGTTTCACACATAATAAAATCCCTTTGTATGCCTTGGACACTGTACACAGAACTTTAATCCATAGTCTCAGAAAAAACTAAAATTCTCTTTAACACACAGTGAAAAACCAACGTGTTGTGGGTAAAATAAGGAATTTGCAAAGTAGCTGTCAGCCTTTTGGTGACTCCTGGCCTGAGCTGGGGGCTGCACACTTCCTGATAGCCCCAGAGCAGTGTCTTGTCTTCCCACAGCAAATACATTCCTATGGCATTTGTGCAGCATGGTAACTGCCCATTAAAATAGTTAAGAGATATGTCCGTACTCTGCAAGAATAAATAAGAAAAGTATTTGAAAAAAATCATGCAAGCATTTTTCAGAAAGTCTCGAATCTATTTGACACAGAAAATAGAAGAGAATAGAAAAGGGAGAGCCCAACTTCTTAAACATTTTTTCTTTTTACATTTGTTGGGAGGGGGTAGCACGTACATGGGAACCAGATACAAGTTCAGGAACTGGTTCCTCCTTCCCACTCATGGGTCACAGAGATCAAATTCAGATCTTCTGACTTGATGGCAATGCCTCCACCTGCTGAGCTGCCTCGTCAGCTCAGCATTCAGTCTTTAGAAACAAATTTTTCTATTTTGGCATGTCTGACTATAACCACTGTTCCCCTTTTGAGTGAAAAGGGTCAGAAGTCTTCCTGATCTGTAACACTGTGCCTTTACTAGTAATTTCTGGAAAATGATACCATTCTTTGTGGTTTGTTGGACTGGTTGGTTGGCATGGCTCTACAGAAATGAGATTGAACCCAGGACTTCACACAAGCTCCCCAGCATTATAACAGTTATATCCCTGCTCCACTCCCAGTTGGTTTGAGTTTTATTTGGGTTTGTGTGCTAACATTTCCATGTGCAGACGCACGTGTATGGAGACCAGGGATCATTCTTCAAGTACAACATCCTCCTCTTTTCCTTTCTTTCTTTCTTTCTTTTTTCTTTTTTTCTGAAACAGGGTCTCAGTGACCTGCAACTCACTAAGTAGGGTAGACTGGCTGGTCAACAAACCCCAGGAGCCCCTCTGCCTCTGCCTCCCCAGCATTGGGTATAAGCACAGACTACTACCTCTGGATTTTTTATGAGTTCTAGAACTGAACCCACTCCTCATACTTGCAAAGTAAACTTCACCCTGTATGAGATGCCTTCCCCACTACTTTGAATTTTTTAGTGATCTGGAATGGGGCTCTGTTAGCACTTTACTGCAGTTCAGACTCTGGTGACATCATATGGAAACTGGTAGTGGCTTGCTATTGATTACCCCTGATGATCAAGGATAGGAATGCTAGGTGGCTAGGCATCGATGGCACACACCTTTAATCCTAGCACTTGGGAGGCAGGAGCAGGGGAATCTCTGTGAGTTTGAGGCCAGCCTGGTCTACTGAGTGAGTCCCAGTACAGCCAGGGCTGTTAACAGAGAAAACCTGTCTCAAACCCTCACCCTCAAAAAATACTGTGGATGAATTGAAATAATAGATAATCCCCAAATACCATTTTTGCCATTAACTTAAGATTCTTTTTCTGTTAAGACTTCTTCTGAGGTCTCTTACTAAGCTTGGAAATTGACCCATTGATAGGTCCCACGTTCTCTTTTCACCTTTTGCTTGGCCCTACTTTATAACAAAGAAGCAACAAGAGAAGGCAACATGGAGGTGACAGGGTCAAGGCTCTTAATTTGCAGCATGAATAGGGACAGGAGGATGACTCTTATTGGCCATCAAACCCTATGACGAGAGGTCTACGGTTAGTAGGAGGCCCTGGCCTCCAGGTGAGGAGGGCCTTGTTGAAAATACTTCTGAAACAACACTTGGTTAAACGTATGCCTTTGCTGTCACACACTTAACCCCAGCTACGTGAGAGCTTGAGGCAGGAGGACTACAAAAAAAATATTGATAAATTATAACTTTGGAGCTGGAAAGATCACTCAGACAGAGGTTAAGAGCACTGGCTGCTCTTGCAGAGGTCCTGAGTTCAGTTCCCAGCACCCACATGGTGGCTCACAGCCATCTGTAACTCCAGTTCCTGGGGATCTGACATCCTCTTCTGACGTCTGTGGACACCAGGCATGCATGTAGAGCACATGCAGACAACTCATTAAATACAAATAAGTAAGTCTTTTTCTTTAATTCTTCTTTCCTTGCAGGTGATCTCCTTCTTTAGCTCACGGCTGCTTCAAGCTGGAGCTGAGCTGTCAGTGGAGAGAGTCTTGGAAATCATTAAACAAGGGATTGTGGCCCTGCCCAAAGACAGACTAAAGGTAAGCTGGCTAGACACCATGTCACATATGGGCATTAGTGGGAATCATACGGCTTACCCAGTCCTCTTATGTCAGAGAGACTAAATATTGGCTCTACTCTACTCCAGTACCAAACCTGCATTTCTGAAGAAAACAGCCAATATATATACTTTCAAATCACTGAGGATCCCACGAGTAACCCACACACACCCCACAAGCAACTCATATTGTTAACAGGTATATTTTTAATCCAGTCAGACAAATTGAATTATACAAACATCACCAAAGGCTAATGGGAAGGTGGAGGTGGTAATGATGCCAATTTTTATGGGGCCTGATGCTTGTGAGTGCCTCCCCATCTCGTTCTGGGGCCCTAACATTGGAGTGGATTACCTCATCCAATATCCTAGTAGCTAGTATTAGTGGCGGAAGAAACTAGCGTTGAGAGGTTGAGCTGATTCAGATGCCTCGCTTGCAATCCCCACACGGCTTACAGTATGCCTTCATACATGACGGAAAAAAGTACTTCGTGACTGATAACTGAGGTTGATGGGTGCATGATGTAAAATCACCAAACAATATAAATATATAAAAGAAAAGTACTTCCTGGATGGGGGAAATACAGCATTTTAAGAAAATGCTTTATGTGACAGAGGTGCTCGTGAGTGAACTCACGGGTGAAAATCCACACCTCAGAGCTGACCCCTTAGAGCAGGAGTTCCCAACCTTCTAATGTTGTGACCCTTCAGTACGGTTCCTCATGCTGACGTGGCCCCCAACTAACTGTCATTTTGCTACTGTTAGGAATTATACTGTAAATATCTGTGTTTTCCAATAGTCTTAGGTGGCACATATAAAAAGGTCATTTCACTCACCCCCACCAAGGGGTCATGACCCACAGGTTGAGAACTGCTGCCATAGAGCCTGGTATAGTGATTCATGCCTCCAAGTCATCTCACCAGAATTAAAGTTTAGATTTGTGATAACCGTTTTTTCTCTCAGAAAACATAAGAAACTATAAAGTTCAGAATAGTTTATATGTCAAAAAGACAATTCACCTTTCAGTTTATGGTAGCAGAGAACATGGTAAGGTCTATAAGCTAGAAGCAAGACATTTTGCTGAAAGTATATGTAGTTTATTACAGAGGAGAGTGTTGCTCACGAGTGTAGAAATTAAACAAAACTGTTGCCCATCCAGTCGCTAACGGTTTCCTGTAAACAAATACGAGAAAGGTATTTGCAGATCTACATCCCTAGCCTCTTCTGGGTCTCCTCTAGGCTATAGAGGAGAGCTGAGGTTGTTGTATTTCCCAGAATCCTCTCCTCCTCATGCCACCACAGTTGCTGGAGATTTGGAGAGGCTGTTCTCTGTCTAGGGTGTTCGGCAGCTCTTGGTTACTGTAACGCAGAGCCTGAAAGGCATCACCTGACCAAGAGATGTGTTGTGGTAGTTTCATCCTGTGGGTCACTTGGCCCCATTGCTTTGTGCCAGCCTTGAGACAGCATGTTTTGACAGAAACTCAGTGACCAAGCAAAATTTCATACCTAGTTCAGAGCCCAGAACAGAAGAGGAGAGACTTTGGCTATAGTGCTCCCCAGTAACCCCCAAACCTCCCCAGTTCTTGTCTGTGCCCCTCTGAGTGCTCCCACCAATGCCCAGCTGCCCCGTGAGCAGGACACCAAGTCCTTAATGCCTGGGCCTTTGGAGAACATTCTGTATCCAGACTTAGGACCTGTCTTGCAGTAGGTGGCTGAGGTTGTCCATGGCCCCCAGAGATGCTACAGTTTGCAACATCTCACAGAAAGTTCTGGAGCACTTCAGTGATATTGGCTATCGTGTTCCTCATACCTTGCTCAGCCTGTTTTCATATAGAACCCAGGATGAGCGCAGGACCATCATCCTTGTGTGGCGTCCACACAAGGATCTAAGCCTTCTCACATTAATCATCAGACAAAAACCACACCACAGCTTACCCACCGGCCAGTCCTATGGAGACATCTCCTCAGTTGGGAGGCCCCTTCCCGGCTGACTCTAGCTTGTGTCAACTGGACAGAGAACTGGCTGGGTCTATTTCTGCTTTTTCTGGTACAGTCTCTGTACTGATTTTTCCCATACTGTGCCAGCCTTTCTAGTCTATTGACTCTGTTTCTGACAGTTCTGGCAAAGGTAACTTGTAGGTTTGGGACTTAAATTCTACAATAAGTAGTAAGGCTGTAAGATGTTTTCTAAGCATTGTGTAGTGGTCCTGTTGCCACCTCAGCTTTCTAGGTGAAGCAGCTAAGACTTCAAGACACAGAGTGATATTCAGGTGCAGAGCTGTGCCCAGCAACAGGAATCACCAAAGCAGCCTCTCTCCAGGTGATATTTTCACTCCATGCTAGCCTGGGCTGTGGTGAAGAACACTCTGTGGTAGGGTTAGTCTGAGAGCATGGTTAGCTAACATTGTTAGTAAGCCCAAATGTGAGCCTGTATATCACGTGAGGTGAGGAGGAGAGGGTGTAGAACCTGAAGAAGATAGGATCCCAGGGCATACGGTGTCCGACCACTTCAAGGATTAGATCATAGAAGAACCAGGCGTTTCATCTTTTGGGTGGAACTTGAACCAAGATAATACCTGCAGCAAAGTCTGGGAATAAACGTAAGAATGTCATGTGACCCAAGACCACAGGAGAGGTGGGCCAAAAGAAGCCCTGCCTGAGCCTGGGGTGACTCCATTGGCAAACTGTGCGTTACAACTCTGGGGAGGAGGTGAGAGGTAACCTGGCTGTTTGGGAGTCAGGTTGTACCTGGAGCTGGGCTGTGGTGGAGGATGGTCTCCCTGAAGGATAGAGCAATCCCGCTCCTCTCCCAGAGAGCCGCTACAGCGGAGCATTGCTCTGCCCCTCTTAGGGCTTCCTTCCGGGCCCACAATGTTACTCTTTGGTTTCACTCTGCTAAAGGAGAAACCGCTGCAGAAATATAGTGATCTCCTCCAGCTCCAGGGAAAAGCTGTTACTTTTTCCTCTCCTCCTTGCTCAGTCCCCTAAGATGTCTCAGCAAAGTTCTTTCCTTCTATTCTGCTAGGTCTTGGTCAGTCCTGCTAAGGGGACATCTCAGCAAGTTTTTCTCCTCAGCCAATGAAGATCTTTACCTAAGGTCTTTTAAGAAAGAGATTTACTTGGGAAGGAGGAGTCCAGGAGAGTGGCTGCCTCTACCAGGGTGGGAAAGGACAGCCCTCAACTGGATAGGCAGAGAGGTTGATATAGGAAGGAGTTTCTCCGGAGATACTCAAGAACTAGTTAGTTATTCCTGTTCGGGGACTGGTTAGCTTTGTTAGTCAGGGGTAGAGATGGCTCTGATTTCAGGGCCAAACTGTGTTTCTTTCACTGGCCCTTTTTAGCTTTTGGACTCTTAATTTTAAATATACACACACACACACACACACACATATATATATATATATATATATATATATATATATTATGTGAATTGGTGTTTTACCTGCGTGTATAACTGTGTAAAGGTATTAGATCTTGGAATTACAGATAGTTGTTAGCTGTCATGTGGATGCTGGGAATCAAACTCAGGTCCTCCGGAAGAACAGTCACTGCTCTTAACCACTGAGCCATCTCTCCAGTCCCGGACTCCTAATTCTAAGGCCAGAGCATATTTCTTTCACTGGCTCTGGTCCTAGGGACTAAGTGTGTTCCTTTGGTACTAGTCTCAGAGTCAGGGCATGTTTCTTTGGCTCTGGGTTAAGGGGTGATGTGTTTCTTTCACTGGCTCTGGTTTCAGGGCCAGGGTGCATTTCTTTGGATAGCTCCCTTTCCCTAACACAAACTGCACAAGCATGAAGATCCTTAGTACCCATAAAAAGCTGAGCTCAGAGGCACATATTTGCTGGGACAGTGGAGACAGGTGGATCCCTGCAGACCATTGTTAGCTAGTCTTGGCAAACTCCAGGTTGTTATGGAATATTATTTTAACTAGGCTAAGATGTGCTACATTTGTTTATATTGCATTTGTTTATGTTTATGTTATGTTGCATTTGTTTAAAGATGTGTTGCTTTGCCCGTCTGTGGCACCTGATGGGTGTAATAAAAAGCTGAACTACCAATAGCAAGGCAGTAGAGGGATGGCCGAGGCTTAGCAGGGCAGACAGAATCAGGAGAGGGAGGAATCTAGGCCTGGAGGAGAACAGGGAAGGGAGAGAGAGAGAGAGAGAGAGAGAGAGAGAGAGAGAGAGAGAGAGAGAGAGACCCAGGATCATGCCAGCCAGGCAGCTGCCAGACAGACATGGATTAAGGACATACTGTGGTGATACATTATATATTTAATAAAAATAGTCTGGAATATCAGAGGACAGAGCCAAGGCACTGAAGGTCAGAGAGTGGTGACCCACACCTTTAATCCCATAACAGGATTTGTCTTACAGTATATCAGCACAATATACAAAATGAAAAAAAAGGTTAAAAAAATTCCAAGGCAAAATGTAGATGAAGAGAAAGAGGTTAAGTTATAAGAACTAGCCAGAAACAATACATTTATAATTAATAAGTCTTTGTGCCTTTATTTGGGAGCTAGGTGGTGGCCCAAAAGAAAGCCTACTATACCATGTTCCACCAGAGACTCTGTCTCAAGAATAAACTGGAGGGGCTGGGGAGATGGCTCACTGGATAAAGCCCTTGCCCTTCCAGGTTCCACTGTGAGGATGGGAGTTCCAGTCTTGTGGTGGGCGTGGCCACATTCACAAGGTGTCAATCCAGTCTCCCTATTCAGTTGGATACCCTGCTTCATTAATGGAATGGAGAGCAGTAGGCCAAGACTCCTGACACACAATAACAGGGTAGAGAACAGTTAAGGAAGACACCTGAGCCCTCTGACCTACACACACGTGTGTACACACACCATATACATAGACACACACATACCTATACAAAGTCTTAGGATAGAAGGCTGCACAGAATTTTCCCAACGATTTTTTTGCAATTCTTAAAGTCCAGAATTTGTCTTTTTTTTTTTTTTTCATCCATGCTGAGCTTTGCAGAGCAGTGCCCTGTTACCAGCAGATAAAATCTGAAGTTCTTACTCTGGGGTCCTACATAGCTCACAGTTCCCTCCTCTTCTAGTGCACAGGCACGCCCGTGTACTGGATTAGCTTCTGTAGCTGTCTACCTGGATGTACGATTCCCTTTTCACCTTCTCTGTCATCTGGATGTCATTCCCTTTACCTTAGCCTTCCGCTTACCCAACGTCTCAACATCCCTTAAAGGCCCAGCTGAACTCCAAAGGGTCCGTGAAGACTTTCTTCCCTCCATCCACATACATCTCTCTCCCTAACATGCCCAGAGCACTGCCTTCATGTATCTTGTCCTCTGTCCTGCATTTAGGTGTCCAGTGTATTCCCACTCCGCCAGTAGCCTGAGCACAGGAAGTGCCGCTCATCCGCAGCCCCGCTGCTCCATCAAACAGTGGAGGAATGAACAGCCCATGTTTTGTACTGGGGTGGGGGGGATGGACTTCTTAGCATCTAGGGGTTGAGGAGTGCCTTCAGACATGCTTTTCAAATTTTGAGTCTGCCATCTACTAAAATGTTAACATCTGTAACTGCATCTCTGTTCTGGCTCTGTCCTAGACACAGTGGCAACAGCAGAGGACAAAGCACACAAGCCCCACTCACAGAGCTTGTGGTTTTAGGGAAGATACAATAAGTTAAAAATGTAAAACAAATGCTGTTTTAGAAAACAGTGACTAATGGAAGAGTGCCCTTTGCCACCTGAGCCTGCCCTGCAGGACCCATGCTATTAACTGCTGTGGCTCTGACTCTGCCTCTACCCTCCTCTTTCCTGGTCATGATATTTCTGACAGGACCTGGTCACTTCTGTTGTATTCAGGTTTCCCTAATTTTCTATAGACTCTCCTGATTCTGTTGAAGCTGTTTATATCTGGCCATGGCCCCTGAAGCATACTGTGTTTGTGCAGCACCCTCAGGTGTATGACGTCAACAGGTTTCCTTTCTAGAGTTATTGTTTGGCATTTCCAGGCTTCTCCAGTGAAGCAGGACCATTCGGTCCTTTGTAAATGGTAAACATCTTGGGAGGGACGTGACATCTTTACTGGTGTCTTGTTTCTCCTCAGAGTGTGGCCACTGATTTTATACCATCTATCAGGAGGTCTGGCTGACACCGTGGGGCACTTACCCTTGTGGTGTTTACCAAGTGAAGACTTTGTAGTTTACTCTATAGGGTATGTATAGTAATTGGTTTATTCTTGCCCAGATTTTTCTACCTTTGGCCAGTGAACACCTGGGGTTGCTTCCCTGTCTTTTAACACTCCCCACCTTATTCCAGATACTTTTTGCCTCTGTAATGCTGCAGGACTAGCCCAGTATCTGCTGTGCTACAGACATGGCTGTTGGTCACGTCTTTCCCTGTCTCCCATTAACAGCTAGTGCCATGTGCTTGGCTGGTTCCCAGGTCCTTCCCTCTTACCTGTGTCTCCTTCTGGTATGCCTCCGTCCTTCCTTCCACTCCATCCTCCCTACCTGTGTCCCTGGTCCATGCTGCAATGCCTCATTTTTCTGGTTCCTTTATTAAACACTTTTTGCCCGAGAACCCCTCCATGGGCCATAGAAAAATAGAAATAGGTTGACCTATAATATTGACCTTACAGCAAAGTGAATTACAGTGTGCAGGCCACACACTCAAATGCAGATGTATTGTATTTTATTATACTGTACTCAAGAAGAAATGGTTCTTTGAGACAGCCACATATACATGGAAATGCAGCCTTCATTGTTTTGGCCAACAAAGAAATTGGTGGATTTGTGGAGGTCCCAGAGACGTTAACCCTTGCTTAGAGTAATATACTATTAAGGCCAAGGTCACCGGTAAATCCTTTAAGTAAGATGGGTAATTTTGTTCTGGAATATGGAAAAAAAAAAGAAAAAGACCCATAGCCTCAGCTTGACACTGCAGTCAGTAGCTATGCAGGTTGGAAGATGGATGATTCGCTTTAAAAACAGAAAACAAACCAATGCATCAGCTGCCCAGAAGAGAAGCTGAAGTATTGGTTCATGTTGTATTGACCTACATGAGAACCCATTATCACCACAAATGACACTGGTGTGGGGGGACTGTTTAGCCACAGAACCAAGCCTCATCAGAATTACTTTAATTATTTGGGGGAGAATCGAGTGTTTACATTAAATCACCTAAAACTTTGAGAATTTAATTTACAGGATACCACAGTATCTGACATTGATTAGAAAAGCTGTATGGTGAATAGTGTTGGCATACCACATGAGTGTGATCAGAGTCATTCAGGGTAGTTTGCATATATATGCACACACACAATATTGGCATATAATAATAGCTTTATATGTGTGATAGATTTGTAGGAATGGATTTCAACTGGAAATACTATTTTTAAAAGTTCCATATTTGGGGGCTGGAGAGATGGCTCAGCGGTTAAGAGCACCGTCTGCTCTTCCAGAGGACCCGGGTTCGATTCCCAGCACCCACATGGCAGCTAACAACTGTCTGTAGTTCCAGTTCCAGGCAAACACCAAGGAAAATAAATAAATAAATAAATAAAGTTTAAAAAAAAAAAAGTTCCATATTTTAGTATGAAAGTGTCTACTTAGTAATTTACTATATATATTCAAATATAACATTGCAATGTTTTTACTACCTTGGCTTAAGAGAGTCACAGAATTCATGAACTTACTCATCAGCTAAGCAGATGAGCCTGAAATTTTAAGATTTCCTTTCCTGAAGAACAGAAACTCAGTTTGGAGGATTATTTTTTTAATTTTGGAGAAGTAGACATTAAGATCTAGAAGCTGCAGCACAGTAATTGACATTCAACCAAATAACATAGTTTCCAGTCAAATATTATTTGACATAGTCTTTTAAAATATTTGCATAATAGTCTAGTGGGAATGTATACTCATTGGCTAAATTTGCCTATACAGTTAAACAACTGGGCTGCTCAAAGTAAATAGTATTAATATCAATGTAAACATTCTCTTTTTGCTGGTGTTCCATGATGTCTGGGAAGGCAGCACCAGGTCATCATGTTTCCCAGACCTTCGTGCTCAACGAAGAAAATAAAGGACACACTCTGACACCCTTTTGCAGGTTCCTCATCTAGGGTTTGGTAGGGATAAAGCTAGCATGTCCTTCACAGGCTACCAGTGGCCATGGCTCAGAGCTCCTACTTCTGCATTCACAGCACAGCAGGGTCCTGGCTCCCTCCCTCCCATCCCTCTGACTGACAGCAGTTTGAATGGCATGGATGACATAGGAGTGGGCACAGTCTTTCAGCCCCATGTGTGCTCACTGCCACACACCTCATACATGAGAGGATAAGGTTCCTGCTAGCCCCTTTGCACGGCTTCTCCTCCTCTTCCCCTCCCTTCCTCCCCTGCTCCCCTTCCCCTCCCCCCCCTCCTCCTTCTTTTTATTTGTTTTTATGTTGTGGTTTTTTACACTGGGTCTCAGCATATAGCCCGGGCTGGCCTGGAACTGTGTCACATACACTGGCTTTAAACTCATGTTCCTCCTGCCTCGCTCTCCCAGGCACACACCCCCACCAAAGAGGTGTCACCTCAGCATCTTTCCAGCTCAGGGCCTTCTGAAGACTTTGGAAGGCGTGAGATCTTATAGGGAAGAAAGACAAAGGTCCAGTAGTCACGCAGCAGTGCGGCGGCTTACACAGGACAAAACTGTTTGGGGATGAGGCCACTTTCCTTCCAGTGATTGTCATTTCCAGCGAGGTGAAGGTGACATTGATTGACAGCAGTGATGCCGGGGAACATCTGCCTGTTTCACTTGCAGTTTCTTTGTTGGTTTTCGGAGATCTGAGGCCATGAAGTCTAGCCTGGTTCTTTGAGGAATCTGAGTGTCACGATGTCTCCAGTCAGTGTGAGATAGCTGACTTAACTCATAGGACCTTCCATCTAGCACTTCAGAGACTAGACACTCAACCTGATAAGAACTGAATGCCTTTGGAAAACCTTAAAGTGGTGATAAGGGGGCAGTAAAGTGCCTTAGTGGGCAAGGATGCCTGCCTGCAAGCTTATCCAACCCTAGGCTCCACGTGTAAGGGAGAGAACTAAATCCTTCCTATAGTGTGGTTCTGACCCCACATGGGTGCATTCTTCCCACCCAGCCAAAGTAAGCAGAAAGTGTTATTGACATTCCAAAGATAATGGTTTAGTTTGGTTTTGCTTAGACAAAGTCTCTCTGATATGTAGTCCTGGGTGTTCTGGAATTTGCAATAGAAAACAGGCTGGCCTAGAGCTCACAGAGATCCTGCCTGCCTCTGCCTCCTGAGTGTTGGACAGAAAGGGGTGTGTCAACATGCCTGGCCTGATAATAATCATTCACCCAGTCCCACTTCACAATATGAGTTTAGGTAAATATCTCAGAGGATTTACTAATCCTTGACTATTTTCTGAACTGTACAAACTGTTATGCTCCACTTGAAGGGTACCCCTCTATATAACCCTGGTCCTAGGTACTCTCTATAAAGCTCTAGTCCTGGGTACCCCTATATAGCCCCGGTCCTGGGTACCCCCTATATAAATAACCCTGGGCTGGAGGGATGGCTCAGCCATTAAAGGTGTGGCTCACAACCATAAATATAAATAACCCTGATCCTGAGTACCCCCTATATAACCATCGTCCTAGGTGCTCCCTATGTAACCGTGGTCCTGAGTATCCCCTATATAGCCATCATCTTGGGTAACCCCTATATAACCGTAGTCCTGCATACTTTCTATAGAACCATCGTCCTGGCTATTCCCTATGTAATTCTGGTCCTGAATTCGATAGCTTACTTTCTATACAGAAGTGAACTTTGTTCATGGAAAAGGTTACTTGGATATACTTTGAAATGGAAATGACCTATGACATTGAAAATGTGAAAGTTTTATTTGTTATTGGGGGTGGCCGTAGCATGACAGGGCATGCATGTATGGAAATCAGAGAGCAACTTTCATTAGTTGGTTCTCTCCTGCCAACTGTGGGTGCTGGGGATTGCACTCTGGTTGTCAGGATTTGCTCACAGCAGGTTTTACTAACAGCCATATTACCAACCCCAAACAGTTGTTATTGTTTTTAAGAATTATTTGTTTATGTATACAGTGTTCTGCATGTATACCAGCACGCCAGAAGAGGACACTAGATCTCATTATAGATGGTTGTGAGCCACCGTGTAATTGCTGGGAATTGAACTCAGGACCTCTGAAAGAGCAGCCAGTGCTCTTAACCTCTGAGCCATCTCTCCAGCCCCAGTTGTTGCTGTTTTAACTGTATATTTATTTGATGGAGTTTTTGCCTGTGCATATGTCTGTACACTGCACATGTGCCTAGTCCCAGGGGAGGCCAGAAGAGGGTGTCTGGACCCAGGAACTAGAATCAGAGACAGTTGTGAGCTATCATGTGGGTTCTGGGAATAGAACCTGGGTCATCTGGAAGAGTTGCCAGTGGTCTTAACCACTGAACCATCTCTCCAGCTCCCCGAAAACAGTTGTAAAAAGCACCTGAGGTCATTTTTTCTTTGGCCTCTGGTAAGTTGCCATGTATCTGCCTTCAGTGCATGTAGTTGCTCACTAACTTGAGAGTGCTGTTGGAAGAGCTGTGTTTCATATCTAGCTTTCTGTTTATTAAGTCCCAACAGTGATAACTTGTTCTAGTGATATACATTAAAAGATAGTCATGAAATCATCTACCAGTAACATCCTCTCTTTTCTTACCATTATGAAGAAAAGGGGTCTGTGTGTGTGTGTGAGTGTGAGTGTGTGTGTGTCTGGGAGTACCTCTGGCACTGTCCACCCTGCTTTATGAGGTCTCTCATTGGCCTTGCTGCCCCGTAAGGCCCTAGCAGCCTTCTGTCTTTATCCCCCTGGAATAACAGGCACACCTGTTTATCCACCATTTATCCTTGTTCTCTCAAGTGAGTTCTGGGGATCGATCTCAGGTGTTTGTGCTTGACTAGGAGCCCTTTACAGATTAAGCTATGTTTCCACTCCTCTTACTATTTAAATAGAAAGAAATCACATGTACAGGTGATTGTAAAATATAGAGATACATTCATGCACATACATTAAAGGAATAATTATAAGGTGACTGTTCAGATCAAGAGTTTGAGCATTGCCTAAAAATCCTAGTATGCCCTGTCCTAGAAATAAGTGCCACCCTGACTTGGAGAGAGGCTCATCATTGTCATCATTTCACTACCTTTGTGTGTTTGCTTGTTGGTTTTTGTTATTTTCTAAGACTGGGTTTCTCTGTGTAGCCCTGGCTGTCCTGGAAGTGAGCTGTGCCAAGCCAGGACTTCCTGGCACTTTCTTTTACTCAGCATTGTGTTTGTGAGGTGTTCATGTTGTCACAGTGCTGCAGTAGCATCGCCGCCACATTGAATTGTTGGCAGTTTAGCCTTTCTCCTATTGGCAAGCATTTATATATTTCTAACTTTAAACTTCTAAAAATAAAAAAAAAAGTTAAATAAATGAAGCAAAATTTCACAAAGCTAAAAACAGAACTCAAAAATAATGGAACTCAGTCATCAGCAACAATACCAACTCTGAGTGACAGCGGCTACTCTACCCAGTCAGCAGGGTGCAGAATGTTGTGTTTTTTATCGTTTTATCTCCTAGTGTATTTGGAGCAAAATTTGGCCCTGTGGCCTGGTTTGGAGCTCTGCGCAGGCCAGGGTGCTCTTGGATTCTCAGTCCCCTGAGCACTGAGATCACAGGTGTGCACGACTTTGTTTCATTATAGTCTTTTAAAGATTATGCCAGGTCATGCAAAATAACTCTCCAATTTTAAATTTGAAATAATCAGCATTGGAGGGGCTAGAAAGGTGGCTCAGCAGTTAAGAGCACTTGCTGTGCTTGCAGAGGTCCTGGGTTCAATTCCCAACACCCACATAGTGGCAAACAACAATCTATTGCTCCAGTTCCAGGCAGACCAGCACCCTCTTCTGACCTTCACCGGCACCTGACACACACGGTGCACATATATACTCACACACATGAAATAAAAATAAATCTTTAAAGAATAATTTATATTATGTAAATATGTTTGCTGACCACAACCCAATTTAAATTGGGAATCAACACTGAAATAATTGAGAGTATATCCAGATATCTGAGAATTATCACACAGCATACTTTTAATGAATCAGAGAAGATATTACAAAGAAATCAGAATCACTTTAGCCTGAAAAACCAGTAACAATTACTTATGAGTGAGCAAACCAGTTCGAAGCATTCTTCCTTGGTTTCTGCTTTGTGTCCTGCTTTAAGGTCCTGCTTGAGTGTCTGCCTTGGCTTCTCTTAGTGATGGACTGTGACCTATAACTAAGATGAACCTACTTCCTTAAGTTTCTTTTTGGGGTTATTGTTGTTCTTGTTGAAGACATGATCTCACTGTGTTGACCAGGCTGGCCTTGAAATCACAGAGATCTACCTGCCTCTGGCCATATATATCGTTCATATTCTACTTCTTAGAATTACCTTGTTCACCTCTTCTAGAATTGCCCCTAAGACATTTCTTATCTTTAGACCCTGAATTGGGTTCTCTCCTATCTTCAACCCTCAACACAGGCACCCACTGTCATTGTCACTTGGCCATGCTCATCTCCTGTGTGCACAGAGCTCGGACTCTTCAGGCCCTTCTTCCTGTCCTCCTTTCAGTGCTGGCTGCTGCAGCAGGCACAGGCAGGACACTGCTCTGCACGTCCTCCTTCAGACCCGTCTGCACCGTGCAGATCCAGCCTGCCATGTGTGTCTGTGTCTGTGTGTCTGTGTGTCTGTCTGTGTGTTTTCACTTCTCTTAATTTCTGGTTCCTTGGTGTTTTCTGTTTCTCACCCCTTTCTGACTTCTCCAGTACACTCCCCTGTGCAGAAGAGGTTCTCACTAAATAGTGCTGAGTGGCTGAAATCAGCTTGAGAATTGACTTTCTGCACTCAGGAATGGTGATTTGAGGACCAACCAGTTGATAACCCCTAGAAAATCACTACAGTGTATGAACAAATAATTAAAAACTTTACTACTCAAAGAAACTGGCCAATGAGTGAAGTGGCCTCCTGGGTCTGCACTCATTTAGGAGGGAGATACAGGCTTTATGTGTTTCTATGTCTACAACATTTAGCCTGGAGCCAAGTATAGCCCAGGTAGTCACAGCAGGGTAGTGAGGGCCTCTTGATGAGGACTTTCAGGCCTGGGAAACCACAGAGGCCAGTCTGAGAAAGAAGAATGCGGGGAGAGTAGTGGAATTCTGAAAGGCATGCAGGAGAGTCCCAAACCGTGCATCTCCAAACGAGGTCCTGACAGGTTCTGTGAGTTCCAGGCCAGCCTGCTCTCCACAGTGAGTTCCAGGCCAGCCAGAGCTGCACAGAGGCCAGCCTGGTCTGCAAAGTGAGTTCCAGGACAGTCAGGGCTGCACAGAGGCCAGCCTGGTCTGCAAAGTGAGTTCCAGGACAGCCAGAGCTGCACAGAGGCCAGCCTGGTCTGCAAAGTGAGTTCCAGGACAGCCAGGGCTGCACAGAGGCCAGCCTGGTCTGCTGCAGAGTGAGTTCCAGGACAGTCAGGGCTACACAGGAAAGAAAGGAAGGAAGGAAGGAAGGAAGGAAGGAAGGAAGGAAGGAAGGAAGGAAGGAAAGGCCAAAACCTGTCTCAAACAAAACAAGGGCCAGAAATCTGAAGTAAAACTGAGAGCCACAGCATCTGGGGCTCTGAAAGATGAATACAGGGACCAACTTGGGAAGGGGTGGCCAGACTGTCCCACTGGAAAAGGGAAAATAGCAAACTGTATTCTTGTCTCTGGCTCCTTTTGAAAGCTTGGTCTAACTTCAGTCCCTGCCCACACTGCAAAACTGGGGAATACATGGACAAGTGGCAGCCTCTCTGGCCTGGAGAATTAGTAAAGAGAACATGAGGTCCATAAATGCCAGGAGTCATGAAGAAATTGCAGAAGAGGAGGAGCCAAGTCCCTGAGGCCGGCTACCCACAACCATAACTGGACTTGAACCACACCTGCAGAATCAGCTCTTACATCTCAGTTAATGAGGAGGAGGGCTGCCCAGAAACCAGAGCTTGTTCAAAATACAGGGACTCTCAACAATTTAACATTAATTTTATTCAGGATACAGTCCAAAATTTTCTGACATCCAAGGAATCAAGAAAAGGAACACATTCTCTACATAAAAGAAAATCAATTAAGCTCAACCCCAAGATGAACCAGATGTTAGAACTTACAGACAAGGATTTTTGAAGTAACTACTAATAACTCTTTTCCATTTTTTCACAGATGACACATGTTTTCAATGCATGAAATTTTTAGTAAAGAGATGAGATGTCTCAGGCAAGCAATAGAAACTATAAAAAAGACCCAAATAAGGGAAAGACAGAGGTTCACAGATAGGACATGCTAACAGCAAGCAGTTGGGTAAGCGGAGAGAAGTGGAGTCAGCATACATTGGCATCTAAAGAATACACAAGCCATAATGCAGACCCAAAAAGAGACCTCACAACACAGCAAACAGCAGTGACGGACACTCACCATCCCTGTTCATGCTGGTAACCGCACAGCCTCACAGAGGCTGGACAGACTCTTCAAAGTGCTAAGAGAATTCTGTCAGGAAAGGAGAGCCCTTGAGGGTAGTACCAAAGATACTCCAAGCTGGAGGAGACTTGCTGTCCACGGGCCTGCCCTCTCTGTAATTCAGCTAAAGGAAGTTCTTTGGGCCGAACACAAATGATACCAGATGGAAATTCAGATTTTCAAAAACTGAAGACTATTTACAAGAAATGATTAATATCCAGATTATATTCTCATCCACTGTCTTTCTTCCCTTCTCCTAATTTTACTTAAGAACTGTATAGGGTCCTAAAACTAAAAGCACTATGTTATCTTTTAAGACTGATAATGCTTACAGAAGTAGATCTGTAAAAACTACAGTGTAAAGGAGGGGAGAGGAACAACCCTATACGGTTATGAGTTGTGTATTTTACATGAGGTGGTGTGTTACCATCTTTAGGAAGACTGAAAAGTCACATATTTTATAATCTGTAGCAACCACTATGAAATCATACAACACTGACTAACCCAAAAGCTGGTGGAATGGCTCAGCATATAAAGAGCCTTGCTGAGGAAGCCTAGCAGTCAGTGCAGTCCCTGGAACCCCTGTGAAGATGGACGGAGAGAACCACCACACAGCTGTCTGACCTCCACACGCCGGGCCACACATTCACTCCCCACACATAGTAACAAGTAAAATAATACCTGAAAAAGCCAGCCAAAAAAGTAGTATCCTAAAGAACACTTAAAAAGTACCACTGTTACCCCCACCAAGAAAGGAAGAAAAATAAAAATAAAAAAACAGGTAATAAATACAGCAATACTCCAAGCACTCTTTCCAAAAGAAGAATGGATGAGAGAATGGATGAGACCACTCACAGAGGATGTACTATAAGGACTGGCACAGAAGTAAATAAAAAGAGCCGAGAGATGGCTCAGCAGTTAAGAGCCCTGGCTGTTCTTCCAGAGGACCCGGGTTCAATTCCTAGCACCCACATGGTAGCTCACAACTTTCTGTAACTCCTGTTCCAGGGAATCCAGAATTCTCACACAGAAATACATGCAGTCAAAACATCAATGCACATAAAATAAAAATCAATAAATCATTTTTTAAAAAAGAAAGTAAATGGCAGAGAGCCTGGAAAGATGGCTAAGCAGTTAAGAGCACTGGCTGCTCTTCTAGAGGACTGGATTTCAATTTCCAGCACCACATGGAAACTTAAACATCTGTAACTCCATTTCCAGGGTACCTGATACCATCTTCAGGCCATCACAGGCACCAGATATGCAAGTGTTGCACACATATACCTGTGGACAAAACACTCATACACAGAAGATAAAACAATAAAAAAAAAGAGAAAGAAAGTAAATGGAAGAAAAGATGGCATGAACAGTGATCGGGAAGCTGATGTTGCGACTACATAGATGTCAAAGCAAACCTAGTTCTGAGTGACATGGCAAATGTACTTGTACCCATGTCCACAGCAATTCTTATTAAAAAAAAATATTCATTGGGGGTAGATTACATTTTTAGAGCTTTAGTCTATTATTATGGTGTGACATGGCAGCATGCAGGCACACATGGTGCTGGAGAAGTAGCTGAGTCCTACATCTTGATAGGCAGGTGACTAGAAGCGGTCTGTCTCACTGGATATGACTTGAGCATAGGAGACCTCAAAACCCGCCCCCGCAGTGACACACCTTCCGTTAGTGCTACTCCCTTTGGGGGCCATTTTCTTTCAAACCACCACAATCATGTAACAGGAACAGTGGCAGGATCGGCCCACTATCTTTATTGGAGATTTGCATCCTTCCCTCAGCAATTGGTAAAACTAGAGCAAAAATCAGCAGACATAGATCTGAAAGGCTGTTAGCCATCTCACCCTGAATGGCATTTATAGAACATTCCATGATGGCAGAATTCACTTTATTTTGAATGTGTATGGTACATTTATCTAAGTATACTCTATTTTAAGCTTTATGACTCATTTCCATAAAATTAGAATCATCAAAGTAGAAGTCGATGATCAGAAATCGATAAAATGCCAGAAAAGGCAACGTGTGACAGGAAGCAAATGTGTGGCTGCCTGGTGCCAGCAGAGCAGTGGAGAGAACCAAATGTGAACGGAGTCACAGGGGCCCGTTAGCTTAGGGGGCTGCCTGGTCTATCTGTGGTGATGCTCACATATGCAGATAAGAAAACTTATCAGATTGAACACTTAAAATTATAGGATTCTGTTGTGTAACATCAATACACAAAAGTGATATGTGTGTTCAGAATGTTTGGTCATTTTTATCTAACAAAAGCCACAGTCCCAACTCTAAAATTGGAGAGCAGAAAAACCATTGCCCAAAGGAACATGGTTTTTCTACAGAGGCCTCATGCCGTGCAAGGTCCTCTGTGTCCAGCCACAGGAAGAGAAGTGAGTTCATGGGTTAGGGTTAGAGCAGCTCCAGTTTTGAGAGGGGAAGCATATGAAGCAGACATGTGACAGGGAAGTAGGGGTGTCCTTCCACACAGCCCAGCACTGGCTCCTGAAACGATAAAAGTTATGTAAATGCCAGCCACCTAAGCAGAGGACCTGTGGGAAGGTGCTCGAAGTGACCGCAGAGGCGGGCTATGTGGCGTCTGTCTCTCCTGATGTGTCAGGGACATCCCCAGCAGTAACTGGTGTCATGGTTTCACAGTACTTTCAAAGGCTGTTTTAAAAGCAAAATACACAATCGACTTCTTCACAAATGTCTTAAGGAAACGCACACCCTGCACTTCGTACTGTTATTACATTTTATGTGATAACTATGGAAAAGTCAAATGTCCCCAGAGAAATCAATTTGCATTTCTGATGTATCTAAACAAACCGCCCAGCACTTGCTGTTATAGCAGAATTGTGAATTACTTGAACAATTACAACTGCATGTTTTTATGTATCTTACCAAACACATTTCAGTAGTTTCCTTTGGGCATAATCTCTTCAGCATGGAGAGTAAATCAAAAGTAAGAAATGATTTATGTTGTCTACAAGTAGAATGGCATGGCAGTTTTTCTTAATATGTCTTCCAGACTCAAAAGTTAAAAGCATAATATTTTTCATATGATTGCAGCTGTGCTCATTCATGTTAGAAGCATGTACTCACATAAAAGGAAGAACATTCCCCAGCATGCAAATGTTTCCCGGGAATAGAAAGCTAAGCGCAGGTTGTTTTGTGTTTGTTTGGCTTTGCTTCGTTAAGTGTGTCTTCACTGTCATTGTCATCAGTGATGCCCCTGATGTACACATAGAGCAGTGCCCACCCAGCATCAACACAGCAAAGTGTGTGCCAGCTAGCTTTGATGGGGGGGGGGCTCTTCTCATATCAGATCTGTGCTATAGAACAGAGCAGAAAATAACAATCAACTCTTTCACTGCTTTCTCTATAAAGCAGAACATTCTTTGCTCCCTTGAGCCCTCCTAACTCACAACCTCAATTCACAGCAGTAAGTGTCTTGAATTCTATGGCATTCTGTAGCCTCACCCATGCCCCACCACAACATGGATGGGAAACCCCTCTATCTAACTCATATCCTTTGTTAGTTTCCCAAGGAGGGCTCCAGGATGTGAGCTTTGCTCTAGGCCTCACTAGTTCCCTGTCTCCTTCACTACATCACACTGTACCTGCATTTGCTTGCCTCTGGAGTGGACATATTTGCTCATTTTAACAGTGCATGTCAGAGTGACCCTGTCCTTGCCTGAAATAAGGAGAAAGAGGAATGGAGAGAAGACTTGTGGATAAAGTGTTCACTGTACAAGCATGACACACATACCTATAATCCAGTGCAGGGTTGGGGGTGCAGAGGCAGGATGATCCCTTGGATGAGGATTACCAGGTGCAGTGACAGAGCCTGTATCAAAACATGGGGTGGAGCCAGCAAGGTAGCTTAGCAAGTAAAGGGGCCTCTGTCAAGCCTGCCACTCCATAGCTCACATAGTGGAAAGGGAAAGACAACCTTTTTTTTTTTTTTTAATGACCTTAAACTCTTTTGATTTATTTATTTATTTTGTTACAGTGTTCTGTGTAGTAGGATTATGTTGATAATGTTGTAAATATTTGTCCCGCCTATGCGTTTAATAAAAAGCTGATTCGCCAAAGGCAAACAGGAAGTGTGGGTGGGGCTACCAGGCTAAGAAAACTCAAGAATATTTTAGAGCAGACACAGATGCCAGACAACATAGACTTTAGAGAGACGCCACAGGGATGTGACGAAAGCACAAAAAAGAGACAACAGCAGAAGCAGAGGAAAGAAGCAGAAATGCTACTCTAAGAAAAGATACCAAGCCGCCCAGCCAAACAAAATAAGAAAGATGTGTTAGTTTAAGATTAAAGAGCTAGCAAGTTATATGCCTGGGCCCTAGGTCAATCAGCATAAAAATAATATAAGCCTGTGTGTGATTATTTGAGGCAAAGCGGGGCCAAGAGTGAGACTAAACCTTTGGTAAAGTCCAGACCAGAACGAATTACAACAGTTCTGTCTGCATATATCCTGCCAGAAGAGGGCACCATATCTCATTATAGAAGGTTGTGAGTCACCATGTGGTTTCAGGGAATTGAACTCAGGTCCTCTGGAAGAACAGTCAGTGCTCTAAACCTCTGATCCATTTCTCCAGCCCCCCCCCCACAAAATCCAACTCTTACAAGTTGTCTTTTGACCTCCACATGTGTACACATGCTATGCGTGCATGCGTATGTGTGTGTGTGTGTGTATGTTATGTTATATATATGTAAATGTAAAAACTAAATTTTTTTGTAAAAACTAATTTTAAATGACTAGGTAGTGATAGAAGAGGACGCGTGATGTCAACCTCTGGCATGTGCATGCACATACATGGACACATGTACCTGTACAAATGCATAAGAAACACAGACCTGGAGAGAAGTATAGGGGCTAGTGGTTGGAATAAAGGAGTATCCCACAGAGTCATGGGAAAGTACCTTCCACATTCCAGCTCCTCTGCAGCCAGTGTCCCCTCCTCCATAGGACCTACTCCTTGGCCCTCACAGGGAATGGTACTGGACTTGCAAAAGTCAATCCAGAAGGAAGGAAAAGACACTGAGAGAGGCTGTCCCTGACTCCTGTTGACAAGTGCCCTGTGCTCTGGTGTGCCCAGATTCTACAATATAATGCCAGTCTTCCCCAGCACCGAGACAGAAATCTACACCAGGCCTCTGGCCTGGGTTGCTGCTGATGAGTACCGGAAGGGTCTCATCCCCTTCTCTGGAGCCTTGAGTCTAGCTACATCAGAGTTTCTCTGTGGCAGCCTCAGTATTGCCCCCCTTGGGTCTTCTGCTCCTCCCTCCCCCTTTCCCCATCTGGCTTCTGAATTTGAGACTGTCTGAAAGCAGACATATCCAGAAGAAACAGAAAACGTTTGAGTTCTCTTGGAATTTATTACATAAGAAACTCATGTGCTTTGCAGAATATTTACAAGGAACAAGTCTGGGTATTAATTAGAGGGCTCAGATTTGCTTTTGGCCATTAAACTCAGTAGTCATTTGTAGGAATCCTACAGAGCACTGCTGACTGCCTCTCTCAGGCTGTGAAACTGGCTAATCCTACTATAAGCAATTAGCCCTTTTTTTAAATTGAGCCTTTTAGTTTTTCTGGTTTTGCTCATTTTCTAAATTTACAATACACTGCACAATTGATAACCATGTCAATTATTAAATTTTGGGATAGCTCATAAGCATAATGCCTTTGTTTATTTTGTTGTCTGTGTTCCTCCAACAGAGCTCTAGTGTGGTAGTGGGCATCCTCAGCTCACGTGACTGGATAGGCTCGCACCTCAGATGAGTTGTAAATAACCTGGGAACATCCTGCCTCTTTGGTCTCTTCTTCCTGTTATCAAATTACTTATCCATAATAAGGCAGATGTAAGCTGGGCAGTCATGACCTGCACCTTTAACCCCAGCATTAATAAGGTAGAGGCAGGCAAGGCCAGCCTGGTCTACAAAGTGAGTTCTGGGACAGCCAAGGCTACACAGAGAAACTCTTGTCTTGAAAAACCCAAAAAAGAAAGAAAAGAAAAAAAAAGCATATTTAATACTGACTCCCTAGGTTGGAGTGCCTCTTCTTGGTGTCACCAAGATGATAAATAGAAACAAAAAGAGGGCAGTTTGTAGTCCCAAAGCCATGGACAAGAAAGTGGATTCCATGGTTACAAAGGAAGCTTCAGGCCCGCTGCTATCCATTCCCTTCTCTGCTTTGTGCATCAGTTTATGGGTGATGGAGCCACTTGGCCCTCACGGACTGCCTGTGCATCCTCACAGACTGCCGGTGCATCCTCGGTACTGCGGGGTGCATTTGCCAACCTGAGACTAATCAGCTCCAGGCTTCCTGCACTAGCCAAGGCCACAAGGTCCAAACATTGTTGTCTTTATTTTTTATAATTAAGGGCCTGAAGCCATTATTTCAAACTTTTCCCTCCCCCTGCCTTTATGTGTTCATTTGACTGTTTTATGGGCTACTTGTGTATACTTTGTAAGCAAGCCCAGAGTACGTGTGTTAAATCTGTTAGCCTTTGACAGAAAGTTACTCCAGTTTGGTCAATATATTTCTAAGTGTATCTTTTACCAGTTCTGAATTAATATTAAAAATGTTCTTTATTTTTTAAGTGTAAGTACAGCATGTAGAACTATATTTATGACAGTTGGTTTTTAGCCTGTTTAAACCCAAAGATGCTCATTTTCAGCTTCAAGTATAAATGATCTTATCCTGAAGGGGGCTGTTCCTGCTCATGTTTTAAATAACTGTGTTTTAGTACTTTGAGGTACTCTCTATTCCTTAGAACTTCCTCAGATGTTCTGTGTTTTCAGTCTTAGAAAGCTGGCTGTTTGTTTTTATACATTGCATTTCTCCAACTCTAAATCTAAACTGAATGTTCAAGCTGTTTCATTTGGGGCTGGGTAAGGGGGTTAAGTTAAAATGGTGAAGACATTGAGCCTGTTCTCCTGATGTCACTTCAACAGGCTTGTGTTTGCAGCCATGCAAGTTAAAAAGCCTTGTCTCATGGACAGGACACCATGGCAGTGTCCTTGCTTGGAGGACCACATAGTGGTGGAGCACAGCCTCCTGCTCCTTCGGAGATACAGTGGAGCCTCCCTGCTTCCTGTTCAGAGGCCGTCTGGCCTTCAGCGATAAGCAGAGACACACTGGCTCCTCGAAGGAAGCTTTAAGTAAAGCTCCCAAACTCACGGGCCAGCTTTCTCCTGTGGACCATTTATTTATCAGGAAATGAAATTGGCTACAGGGTTTCTCACATTGCCAAACCTCACTGACAAAATCTAGTTTCTTCCAGAGTTCAGGAGAAGCATTAACTCTTTCTTGTTAGTCAACACTTCTGGCCTCTGTCCCTGGAAAGCCACATCAGGCGGGGGAGGTTGGTGGAGGGTAGGAGTGTAAAGCCCAGGAGATTCCTTCCATTCATAGACATCGAAAGATGACCCCTTGGGAATGTCGTCATTTTATTGCATAATGACATAATCATCTTTCAGAATAAAGTGTCATTTTCATGAGACTGATTTTTCATTTTCAAAAATGAAAACTTTTTGACACAAATCACCTTATTATCATTAGAGCCTGCTAACTTAGACCAGCAATCATTTTTTAAACCCAGTGAAACTAGAAGAAACAGACAAATAGAGGCCCATGTGGTTGGTAGGGCAAAGAAACTACTTGGGTGAGTGAAGGTTAAGTTACTACAAAGTGTATAATCTAGTTCATATGTTTAAGAGGAACTAGGCTAAATTATCCAAAATATTCTGCCGCATGGAATCATTTCATTTTGTGAGGCAGATTTGGTGGCGTAGCCTGCCATCGTAGTCTAGCCTGTTCAGGGCTCCAGCCTCCTGTGTTTGGAATTAGCAGGCCCAGAGGTAACACACAATGTGCATGTGGCAGTCATTATGACTGTGGAAGTGGTTGCTGGCTAATTGATCACAGTAGCAGCTAGAGACAGCCTTATTTAATTTTCAATAGTCCCTACGACAGGACGCTATAAACGGGTCCCTTTGTAGTCTTGCTGTTATTGTCCTCTGTGTGTCATTAAATATGTGAGAGTTAATATGTGCACTTGATAAAGTTCAGGAATGAATTTCTTTGACTCTCTTTCCTCCTCTGGAGACCCCTTTCATTTGATGTTAGTCTTGATTATCTTGGACCCAAAATAAGTAGACAGTTCCTATTGGTGCAGCCTGCTACCCTTGTCTGCCATGACTTCTATTAGCTACAAATGTGCTTATGGTCATAAGATCAATACTTAGCCTGTGCTCACTGGTTTCTTTGCTCAGATCTGAGCCCTGAAGAGGCATACTGGTTCCATAAAGGGTGAATGAATGAATCATTCTCTTTTCATCATTGGGAGATAAGCTTTTGAGAACATGAATTGCATCTAGATCATTGTATCTATGGTTTCAATTGCTAGCTCATAATGTTACACAGGCTAAACCTTTTCTGAAGGATGATCTGATTTTTCTCTATTTCATTTTAATATGTTTATAACAAAAGACCACATTGAAATGAAAACAGTCTTTTATTAATAACGTGCGTTAGAGAAATTTTGCTAATGGAAATGTTCAAAGAATGTGTCTACTTCCTTCTTAGTGTTTCTTATAACCTCCCATGAAATAGAAATGTCAGTCATAGCAAATGTATGCATTTGGCATTCTCCTTGTTGATACAGATGTGAAAAATAATAGCAGATAGGTACTAAAAGACTTGCCTTCGTGGCTGATGATCCATGCCTTGGCCTTCTTCTGTGCAATCTATGGATGAAAAATCAATGAATGTTTCAGTCCTTTGTACGCATTGCCCACATTCCGCGATATAGACTCTGAGTGTTAGCAGTCCTTGTTGAAGAGAGAACCTCAAACCCAAGTCATGGTTTTTCAGATGCAAACACTGTATGTATGAGGAACCATGTGGGTTCCTATTTATTTACCGTATTCGCACAGTCCTTCTCAGACCTCTGAGCCCTTGAGTAAATATCTCCAGCATCCAGTGACTAATGTTCCGTCTTTTACAAAGCTACTATTTGCAGTAGGGATTTTCTTGCCTTTGGTTTATTTGTTCGGCTGGTATTAATCAAGTACTGCCTGTGCAGCACCCTGCTAACACTGTCTTAAAGGACCCTCCTGCTCAGAAGGGTCTGCTTTCCAAAGGAGCATTCAGAAACAGCTTCCCCCTTCCTTTTCACACGGAGGAATCCTAAGCTAATTAGGGAGTGTAAGTGGCTCGAGGGCTCCAGAGGCAAGGGAAGGAAGCTGCTGTGCTAAGTGCTTTGGGTACCTTGATTGAGCAAATGAGAAATGGTTGTGGGTGAACACAGACTTAGAGCCACCAGCATAGAACTTGAGCGGAGAGGAAGGCCAGATAATGCTGGGGTGGGGGGTGTGCAGAGCACGAACCAGGGCCACCCTAGTTGAGTGGTCTGGATGAGCTGTACGACCCTCACTCCATCTCAGTTCTTCCTGTTGCCCAGCTCACCTCCTGGTGCACTTGGAGAACCGCTCCTCTGCAGCATGCAGCAGGCCCCTGTGACTAGAGCCGGATCCTCTTGCCTGCCAGCTCCACTTTCTAGAACAAAGGCAGAAACTGAGGCCATAGGTTCTGAGCAGTCGGAACAGAAAGCTGGTGAGCCTCTCCCTGAAGCCTGACAGTCCTCCCCTAATACATGGTTTAACAAGCTTAGCCATCTGGTTCCCAAGTCCATAATAGATGAGAAGCCACAACTTAAAAGAACTGTTACGAGTTAGTATGTCAGCAGCAGTGAAAATTGAGGGCCACTTGTCCTCATTAGTCTGGAAAGGGACAGAAAACAACACATCTGACTGCTGCTTTTCCGTGTCTCTTAAGAACTTTTACAAGTCTACAGAGGTCATGACCCTGAAGAAAAATTGAGGCAATCCCAGGACCTGGTGCTCTCTTGAGAAGTGTAAAGCCCCTTGTCCAGGCCAGCGAGGGAAGTACCTAAACGCAGAGAATGGCTCGAGGCCCTGGACTGGCCTCCCAGGACAGATGAGCTGCTGAGAGACTTTCTTTGTTGCTGAATTTGCTTGCTATTTTATTTTGGAAAGAATCACAGCAAGATTAGTATGCTTACTTTAAAATGCGATTTCATTTATAGGAGTTTATAGTTTACTTGCATTTTCATGAGCATGTTCATAACTCTGCCAGGACTTGGTTAGCTCATTTGAACTATACGGCGCCCCACGCAGACATGTAAATATGTCACCAGTGTAGTTTAAAGAAGCCTGAGCCAGGCTGTCTGACTTTGAAAATAATAACCACACTATATATTCTGTTATCAATATTTTTTTGAAAGCTTGTCTTTGTGGATTCCCCTGCTTCCAATGTTTATAAGATCCCTTTGTGTGCATCTTTAATGAAAAGACTTCTCATTTCTATGCAGACATGATCACGTGAACTGTGTCAAGTGGGGCATGTGGAGTCACAGGGTGGTTTGGGACATATTACATGCATTCCCTCCTGGAGAGGAAACTGGATTGCCCATTTCCTGGGTTCCACTGTCCACTCTTGTCAGTATGTGAGGACTGCATGGGATTTTTAAATCTAACAAGCTTCTAAGTATCAGCACATTCACAACATCCCTCACCTCTAGCTGCCCCCAGACTAACCAGAAGAAGAAGGAAGAGGAGGAGGAGGAGGAGGAGGAGGAGGAGAACCTTGTGACTGTTTCAAAGAATCAGTAGCCAATGGAGTCCTTTCCCCAGCCTCAGTCTGTAGGAAGTACTGTTGTTTAAAGCAAACCGCAGAGGACTCAGGCCTCGGCTTTCTTTGTTCTTAAAGAGATAGACAGAGGGACTGGAGAGATGGCTCAGCAGTGAAGAGCACTTGTTGCTCCTACAGAGGACCCGGGTTCAGTCCCCAGCACCATGTGGTGACTCATAGCCATCTGTAATTCTAGCTCCAGAAGACCTGTCGTTCTCTTCTGATCCTCACAGGCTACATGCACATAAGACACTGATGTAAGTGTCAATGCAGGCAAAACACCTATACACATAAAATTTTTAATTTTTTTAAAGAATCCTGTCCTTAGCAGCATTAGTTTGAAGAGAAAACAAATGCTTGAGCAATTCATTTCGATTCTTTAGTATATAGGAAAATGAGAATTGACTGACAAGTTCCCAAGTTCAACAGAGACCAACGCAGGCCCAGACTTCAGTATTTAAAAAAAAAAAAAAAAAGACAAGATTTCTTTGTGTCACAGCTCTGGCTGTCCTGGAACTTGTTCTGAAGATCAGTCTGGCCTTGAACTCAGAGATCCACCAGCCAGCCTCCTTTGCCTCCTGAATGCTGGGATTAAAGGCATGTGCCGTAACTACCCAATTTAGGATTCTTTACTGTATGTAATAATCATGCTCTGCTGTACTTCACTATGTCCAAGGACATAATAACACTTCTCAGCCTAAAGTTATTAATAAAGCTGCCTCTGAAAAGCTGGCTAACCCCTATTATTAGTGATCATCCCTTGAGCTCTGGTGGTCCACATTCACGATGTGTCCATTCAGAGTCTATCTTTGACGTATTCCTTCTCTGACTAGCAGAATATCTTCTCAGGAAGGCCAGTGTCCGTGCTGAGTGGCCTGTAGCAGTAGCGTGGCTGCTCTGTCAGACCTCAGAGGGACTGCAGTCTCTACACTCCGAGCTATGGTCCTGGAGGCTCAGTATTCTCTCACACCCTGCACATTTCCAAAGCTGCGTCTGTAGTTGCACATATATGTATGTCCGTGGTGATGTTTAACTGCTGGCCAACTTATTATTGTTATGTTTCCTCCTTAACTCCAAACTACTCTTTAACTGGCCACTTGAGACACAGTTCTGCTACTAAATTGGGGGGGGGGAGGTAACACTCAGCCCTCCCCACTCCCCAAATGTGGCTGTACCCTCCATTGGCCTTTATGTGCCCTGGCCCTGTGATCCTCATGAGGGCCAATAAAAGCTGGCCTCCCATCTGAGGTATTCATACCTCACCCTGCACCTTCCCATAGTGTGCTTCTATAGTACCCAAGGCCCTGGCCTGACCTTCCAACACAATCAGCTGCCAAGTATCTTTCCTTGTTGGTGAATTGCTGGCTTGTCTGTTTTGGAATCATAGCAGAGTTAACATGCTCACTTTAAAATCTCTAACGTATATAATGTACCGTTTACTCATGTGTTGGTAAGTAGATCTTATTCTAGAGACCAAGGTTTTGCTGCTGGCCCAGAGCCTCTGCTAAGACTGCTTATTTGTGTGTCCCTATAGCCCATCCTTTGCCTTCTTAACTCCCCAGCACCCAGCATGGAATCCTGTATACACCAGGCACACATTGCCTGTTTCTTCACTCTGATGGGATGGGCAAGTATAGTCTTCAGTAAGGGAGTCATTTGCCACAATTCAAGGATGGTAGCCACAAGGCAGACCTAGGCAATATTTATAAAGAGCTTGATGCAGGGCCAGGACTCGGGTTAAGAAAAGGGGCACAGCCTGTGAGCCTAGCCATGTACTCCAAGGAGGCCTGCAGCTTTGAGACCAGCTTGGAGTACATGGTGAATTCTAGGCCAGCCTGGGCTACATATTTACACCCATTGGGGGGGGTTATTTTGGGGTTTTGTTGGTTTTTTTTTTTATTAGTAGACAGAGCTTAGAAAACTGGCTCATGGGGACTGGAGAGATGGCTCAGCGGTTAAGAGCACCCTCTGCTCTTCCAGAGGACCCGGGTTCGATTCCCAGCACCCACATGGCAGCTAACAACTGTCTGTAGTTCCAGTTCCAGGCAAACACCAAGGCAAATAAATAAATAAAGTTAAAAAAAAAAACTGGCTCATTATAATCAAACACAAAATAAAACTTGCTCTCCCACACAAAGGTGCATTTCAGATGGTTTAGAAGTGACACATGAACCAATACAGCCTAGCTGCAACCAGTGAGAACCAGAGCTGAGAGGTCAGAACATCGGCACTCAAACCGTGGTAGATCCGTTAGTTAGAACTCCATTCTCATTTAGTAGTCTCAATATGAGAGAGATAAAAGCAAAGGAACAAAGCACTAGCAAGCTAACAGAAGAAAATTAAAGTGCCTTACCTAGTTTAGAAATACAAAAGTAGCCTAGCCATCCTGAGATTCCCCTCTAGAGAGCCTCCCATCTGGAAGTTGTTTCTCATTTTCCCTTTAAAGAAAGAAAGAAGGAAGGAAGGAAGGAAGGAAGGAAGGAAGGAAACTTTCTAACAAAAAACCGATTGTCTACATTAAGAATGTATTAAGAATTATCCCCCTGAATACACAATGTGCTATTTGCAATTGCCCAGAACACAAGCAACTCCTCAACACAAAGAAACACACACAAAAGGAAGCCTCATGAGAAAACAAGGAGCTAACAGAGAAAGCGAAAGATGGACAGGATGAGACATAGTGATCAAATAAAAGATAATAAGCTCTGCATCGCTTTATGCACAGTGGCCTGACAAATCAGAAAGTCCACAACAGCAAACACTGCTAATATAAGGAAAGAGAAGCTCCAAGAAAGGCCAGTCTGCATTCTGAAGAAAACTCTGGAAAAGCCAGAAAAATGAACCTGTATAACCACAGCCCTACGCTGGACAAGTATGCCAGACTACCTGCCCTGGCCCAGAAGAGAACATATAAAAAGATGTTTGCTGTGGCCTGAAATGTGGTTCCAAGCAGCTGGAGACTCAGGCATCCCCCCACTTAAGGCAATGTGTGAGTAAAATCATCGACTGCCACTGCAGGGGCATCCACAGCAGGTTAGAGCAACAACAGTCCTCAAAGCGCTAACATGGCTACACTGTCACTCATACCAAGTGGACAGAATGTCTGTTGCACAATACTGTGTATTATACACTGAAACCACATGCATTCAGAAATTTCTTATAAAGACATTCAAAGACACAAATGTACTGAGTGGGTGCTAACGGGAGACAGAACCAGGGAAGGAGGACAGAAAGCTAGAACAACTAGAGCAGAGCTCAAAAACAAAACAGGTTTGGTGGTGCAGGACAGCCAGACTACATAGGAGAGAGACTGTGTCTCAAAAAAATCAAAATAAATAAACAGTACACAAGTATGATGTAGTCATCAAAAACATTCTTAACAACGTTAAAAGATTCCAAATTGCAGGCACTTAGATAGCTTGGCGTATCTACTAAAGCTGGAGGCTTGAACAGGGGGTCCCCTTTATCTGAGGTCTTGTTTCCCACAGTTTCAGTTGCCCACAGTCATCCAGGTCTGGATATACTAAATGGAAAGTCCTACAATAAACAGCCGATGGTTTTAATTGCACACAGCTCCATGCAGGGGAACGCCGGTTCATCTCCATCCTGCCCTAGATGAGTGGCCAAGCATCTTGTGTAGCCATGCTGTATGCAGTGACTGCCTGCTAATCACACTCTTGAGAGGGGTGCAGTGATTCTTTATCACTTGTAGAGTTTTTAAAAGTTTGGGAGGTGGGCAGCAAGTAGTAAGTGATAGAAATTATGAGGAATTTGGTGAAGGAAAAAGTATTATCAACTATGTAAATTCTCTCATCTCATTTTCATCTGAAGGTCAAATTATCTCAACAGTCTTTTCTGTCTGCTGTCAGGTGATTTGTATCTACCCCTCACACACACACCCTCAGGACTAAAGAAAGATACCACCATGCTTCACAGTTGCTATATTTGGATAATGAGGATATGTTAATCCTTATTTTATAACACTTCTACAACAAAGAGTGTGGTGTATTTTGTTGTACTATAAACAATGTCATACACATCTTTTACTCATTTCTTAAAAAGAAATGCAAGTTAGACAAGGACATCATTAATGCAATTAACAGTTTTGAGGGGTGCTTGCTTGGTTTAGTTTTGCTTTTTGGTTTTGAGACATGATCTCTTATAATCCAGGCTGCTGTCACTTTTCCTGAAGGGAGCTGAGGGTGGCCCCACGCTGATCTTCTAGATTGGTTATGATGTGTATATGGTAGGAAGTGTGGCGTGTGGGTGCAGACACAGCATGTATGTGCAGGGCAGGAGAAGCTTTCCTTCCCCTTGAGTCCTGAAGGTGGAATTGAGGTTGACAGGCTGGCAGCGTAAGCCGGAAGTTTCTTTCCCAGCTGAGCCTCCATCTCAAACCTCTTTGCTGATCAAAAACAAAAAATAAACCACCAACAAAAACACTATAAACAAAGCTTGTGACTTGTCTGTGAATAGTTTGAAATGGTTTTGTTTTTCAGTTACCATCCTGATCTAGCAATAAACTAAATACACAAGTAATCTCTAAGTATATCTTAAACAGTTCAGTACTTTAAGAATTGAGAATGTAAGCCAGGCATGATGGTAAATGCTTCCAGTCCCAGCACTGGAAAGTCTGAGGCCGGAGAATCATGAGTGTGAGACCAGCCTGGACTATGTGGAAATAGAGAAGGAAACACTTGTGGGTCATGTGAGAGGCTGCAACTTGCTTAAGTCACACAATGGAGTAAAAAGTTTGATAAAATAATTTGTCTAAAGCTTAATATTCCCTAAGAACACTGTTCTGAAGGGGCAATATCTAATCATGACTGACAACAATTTTCTATTAACTAGCATGTTGTTCTGTAATAAGCAACAGAGAACTGGACTGGAGAGCTTGTTGGCAAGTGAGATAAACTGCAGTCTGTCTGGGGATTGGACCTGTTCAGGGTGCAGATACAGAAGTCTGAAGGTCCCAGGACTTGTTCAGAGACCTTCATAGTGCTCCCTGCTGCAGACCGCAGTTTACCTCTCGGGCTAGCAAATAGCTCATAGCTGAAAATTGAAGAGTGCTTCTCAGAAAGTGGGTATGATGTTTTCTCCTGTTACTCTCTTGATGAAGAAGAAGGATGCTGTGAAAAGCCTCACTACCACAGTGAGTGTTTTCAGGATCATTCATTGGCTACTGAGGTCTGTGTGTTTAATCTAAAGACATTTCCTTCCGAAATTGTGACTTTAAGGGTTTAGAGTCAAGGGACCATTCTGTGTAACTGGAGTCTCAGAGGTTTCCACTGTTCATTCATGGATGGCTCCATAAAACATCCTAGTATCCATCCATCTCTCTTTCTAATCTAGGCATTGAACCCAGGGTCTTGAACATGCCAGGCAATAGCTGTGTCCTGGTCACATTCTACTTGAAATCAGAATGTATATTTCCAATCTAGAATTTCCAGGACACTACTTTTATAGGCATAGCAGTTCTGATTAAATTTTATATAATCTGTATAATAAGAGTCTATATAGGCTTATAAATTATTAATTTGATTCATAAGTAAATTAATTTAAAACCTAGTTTATGAAAGTGACTGCTCAGTGTTTCATTGCTATAACATGAGATTGGTGCTGTGTGTAATGGCACACACTTTAATCCCAGCACTCAGGAGACAGAAGCAGGTGGATCTCTGCGAGTTTGAGGTCAGCCTAGGCGACAGAGTGAGTTCCAGGACAGTCAGGGCTACATAATAGAAAGACTTTGCCTCAAAAAACAAACAACAACAACAGACAGAACAACTTACTAGACCATTTTTTTTAAGATTTATTTATTATGTATACAGTATACAGAAGAGGGCACCAAATGTCATCATAGATGGTTGTGAGCCACCATGTGGTTGCTGGGAATTGAACTCAGGACCTCTGGAAGAATAGTCAACGCTCTTAACCTCTGAGCCATCTCTCCAGCCCCGTAGACCTTTTTTTTTTTTTTTTTTTTTTTTTTTAGCAGTTGATCTTTTAAACATGGATAAGAAATATTCTGCTCATCCTCCTAATCTAGCGTGCCACTTCATGCCACTTCACAGCCTATGTTTGCTGAACCAATGGAGGTTCCTTGGAAGAGTGAGAGTGAGTGTGTGTGTGTGTCTGTCTGTCTGTCTGTAAGAGAGAAAGTGTGTATGTGTGTATCTGTATGTATGTGTGTGTGTGTGTGTGTGTGAGTGTGTGTATCTGTGCATATGTGTATGTATTGTGGGTGGTGAGCTGAATACATGATTGTTGCCTGCTGCCTCTGTCCTAACAATGGGAGTACTTTGGGCTTTTGGGCTTTCACTTACTCAGCTTTGTCCCAGAGGAAGGAAGAAGATGAGAACATTGTCATTGGTAGTAGTGGCCACATAGGTCCATCCAGGAAGGCTCTGAGTGGCCGGCCATTCTATCTTCTTCTTTCTCACATTAAGGCAGCTTGTCTAAATGGCTTCCTAGGTTCATCCTAAAGCCCTTGCTATCACTCAAACCCCATTTCTAGAAGTGGAGTCAGGTTTTCTAAGCTGGAGCTCTTCATCCCTCTGTGCCCCAGGGCTCCCATTTCCTTTCCAAATCATGCAAGAGGAGGGAGGTACTGTGCTATGCATGGAGAACAGGCTTGGCTGCATGCTAGAATGAAGCTTGCTAGTTAGGGTACATCAAGCCTCTTGTCCCTGAAATCTTGAGGCTTCCTTCTGTATTTCCTGAGGCCTGTGAGGCACTGAGTGTGGGAAGGAGCAGCGCCCCCCACCACCACACCACCCCACCACCATCCCCCCACCCGTGTAGGCCCCAGAGCTACAGATCAAGGCCTAGGGACTGCAAAGGATGTTAGCCAGTGAGACCTGAGTGGGAGCTGATAAACATGCAGAAAGGTCATCTTAGCTTACAAGAATCTGTGGTTGTTACTAAATTATTGTACTGATTCTAATGTTTACAGAGCTGATAAGCTGAACTTAAAATTCAGAACTAAGGGGGCTGGAGAGATGGCTCAGCGGTTAAGAGCACCGCCTGCTCTTCCAGAGGACCTGGGTTCGATTCCCAGCACCCACATGGCAGCTAACAACTGTCTGTAGTTCCAGTTCCAGGCAAACACCAAGGCAAATAAATAAAGTTTTTTTAAAAAAAAAAAAAAAAAAAAAAAAAAAAAAAAAAAAATTCAGAACTAAGAAACTGTATTAGAAAAAGCCAACTGAGACTTTCAGACCGTCTTCTCTCATGCGTAAAATAGTGAGAATTATAGTTTGACAGGTCTCCAGGCAGCCTGCTCAGTCTGGGCTCCAAGGTACCCTGGTGCCCTTCAGGCCCCATGAAGTTAGCTATCCGTTGGAACCAGCCCCATAGAGGGAATGGAATTGTTTGCCTCTTTGTGCCTAGTAAAAACAAGTTCCGGAGACTAGCACCTGCCCTCTGCACCTGCCACACCTCCCTTTCTCTTCCCAGTATCCTTGTTCTTCACCCTTCTTGTTCGCTGTCGGCTCCAGAGTCCACACCCTTTTCTCTGCTGGACCATGACACTCATCCCCTCCTGCTTTTCCTCCAGGAACTGGTCCACCTGCAAACCCATGGACCATTTTCTACCTTGAACCTTGCAGTCACGGTCCAGCTCACTTTGTGGCACTGGGTGTGGTGTAGGCTCGGGCTGTCTTTGTGCTGCCCTCCTCTGTATCCCACACCATTGGAGCCACTGGCCAGCCTCTGTGTGGTCCCCTCTGTCCTGTCCCTGTGTCAGTTCTGTCTGCCTGTCCTTCCCTTCTCTATTCCTGGTTCCCACCTTATTTACACAGCCCCTTTGTTTGCAACCTCCCCCAAAGCCCGCCTAATTTCTTCCTTCCCAGGCCCCTCACCACTGCCTTGTCTTTTGCTGTTGTTGGATTGTTCATTTGTTGGATTCTTACAGAATCTCATGCAGTCTCAAGCTTGTATAGTTATGAGGCTAGCCTTGCCTCCTGAACCTCCTGCCTCCAGCTCCCAGTACTGAGATTGCAGGTGCTCACTAGCAGGCTTGTTTTCTAAGGGTTGTGTTGGCTGTCTTCTGACCACACCTGAGTTAGCCATGCCTGCTACAGAGACTCTGCCAGCTCCACCAGAGCAGTCTGTCAAGAGCTCATAAGAGCGCATAAGCCACCATGCCATTTCATGAGCCTTTTTGCTCATATTCCCTCACTACCCTGTGTGGGGACTTTTGAACCTGCTCTTCCTTGGACACACTTCTGAATAATTCTCTCTGCCCACAGAGCCTTCCTAATTAAATGCATGGAGGCAGATATGACTGTGAAGGGCAGAGGAGCTCTAATGAACAGGCTGGTGTGTGTAGCCAGAAGAGGTAGCAAACAAAGCTGAAAGGTCACATGCAGCCACACTGTGGAGGTCCTCGTGCATTCTGATGGCTGTTACTGTGTGACACCTAGGAGATGCCTTGTCACGTGAGGCCACGTTAGACAATGCTTTGGTGATTTGCCATTCGCATTTATCTGAGCTCTCCAAGAAAATGGTGCTATCCCATAGGTCAGAGACTCTTTCATAGTTTTAATAAGTGCTTTTATATGGTACAAAGGTCACCCTTTAATAATTTAATTCATTCTCACCACTTTGTTAATACTCGGATGAAATTTACGAGGCCCGGAATTGGCACCAAAGCAAATCAAAAGACGGAAGTTGAGGAAGATGAGCCAACAGTGGTCGTGATGACTGACCAGAGCTGGCAGTGGGTACAGAGTTCCCTGAACTGCCTTCTCTACTTCTGTGTATGCAGGAACTTGTCCCAGGCAGAGTGTCTGGCCTACAGTCCTTCAGAGTAAGCCTTTGATGTACAGGCCCCTCCCCGACAGAGCAGCACATCCTCACCTCTCACTGCCACCGAGCTCTGTCTCACCAACCAGCAAAATGACCAAAGATTGGTCATTTGATTAGGCTCCCAGTGTAATCATGGGTAATCATGAAGACCCACCCATCAGCCAGATGACAAAGAAATGTATCTATATATAGTTCTATGTTAGTTATAATTAGTTACGTAACAGTCATAATTAACAAAAAGGAGGGAGGGTTGATAGGTCACCTTTTGTCTTGTTCAGGCTACTAAACAAAATACTGGAAACTGGTTATCATAAACAGAACTTGATTTGTCCCAGCTCTGGGAGCTGGAAATCCAAGGCAAGGCACGGAAAGATGTGGTGTCTGGTTCTTACCCTCTCAACTGTGGAAGGGAGAAGCGAGCTCTCTGGGGGCCTGTTACTAGGTCACTTAGCCTACTCCTGGTCAACCCCCAAAGTCCCCTCTTTAAAAAACCATCACCTTTTGAGTGACCATGTGAACAGGAGTCGGACACAGACCTTCCATCCCTGGCCCTGCAGGAAAGATTTCCTGGGTTCTATCTCACAGCAGGTCTCCTCACCAGCGGTCTTCTTCGCTCAGTAGAAGGACTTGTGGATGTGTCCACAGGCAAACTGGTCCCAGATAAGCCTAGCACTCGCTCTTCTTTAAATCACCCAGTCTTCAAAGCAGTGTTTCCAAGGCTCAACAGTCACTGATTCTCTGCAGTTTTCACGTTGGGTTTCTTTGGGGGGTAGGTTGTTTGTTTGTTTGAGGAGAGGAATTGTTTGGTTGTGTTTTTGTTTGTTTGTTTTTAATTTAGACAGAATAGAATCTTAATTTTTTTAATACAAAATGCGTTCTTTATTCCCTGCTCTAAATAAAAGGTTCTTTTATAGTTTGCTTCCTGGATCCGTTTCTAAAACATAGTAAGCTAATTGTTTAAATTCAGAGTTTCCTTTTTGAGAGATCCTTTGAGATGCTTTGTGATTATTCTCAAGGTAAATTCCAATTTTGTTTAATTTTCATGCTTGCAGTGTATAAGCAATTGAATTATCCATGGTTGTTCCCTAAACACAGAGAGGGAGATAAGCAATGCCTCCGCCTCTATTGACAGATGTGAGTTTAGAGCAGCCGAAGCCTGTGCTGTCAACCATGGCTTCTTGTGCTTTGGAAACCACTGCTGGCCTTGATGAGCTCCATCTGCAGGTACTCTGCTTACTTAGAGTAAATAATGATGGAGCCCAAAACAGAAGGACAGCACTCTGCGCTTTCCACTTGTCCATCCTTGCAGGCAGAGCATGCGCTCCTTGGGGCCTTCTGCAATATCATGTAGCGAGGCAGAATAAAGTATGAGTCCAGCCAGCACAGTGTGCCTGCAGGAACCACTTCGGTATCCTGGCCAGCCTGCAGCCTTGTTCTCAGTGTGTAGAGCAGCTGCAATAGTCTGCAAATGAGGTAACTCTGTCGGGGAAGTGATGCTGTGAGTCTGACTTGGGTATTGTCAGAGCCTGCTAGAAAATTCACATGGCCTGAATTCCTCCGCCATTCACAGCCTAAACGACAGCGGCGTCGGTCAGAGACGTTGGTGCCTCCTCGTCAGTTTATTTCCATTCCAAATAATTGTTAATATGATAGTTGCCATAGAGAGCATGCAGTGCCAGCTACCTGTCTGTTGCTACCTCCAGTCTGTGTCCTCTGGGGAAATGAAACAGTGTGTTTCACCTGGCACAGCTTCAGCTTTCAGACTGTAAATGGTATGTCGCAGTTGCTTGCAAGCCCCTGGCCCCAAGTAGATATTTGGGATTACACACCTTAGTTCCATATTCTCATCATCCAGAGCCATCATGTAAAGACAGTTCAAATACCAGTATCTCCAACTCCTTGCCTGGCAACTCTTCTGCAGCTTGCCCATAGACTGTGACCCTGTGGTCAGTATCTGAGCAGTCAGTGGGAGGCTGAGCCCACAAATGCCAGCCTCCTCACAGCACGTGCTGCCTCTTCTCTGTCATCACATCCTAGCTGTCTGTCACTGATTTGCCACCTAAAGCATAGTTTTCCATGAAAGTGCCCTCTGTCTTCTTCTCATTCATAAAAATGTAAAATGTGAAAATACTCAATACCTTTCATTAACAATTAGAGGTCGTGTGGATCTGTATCATCAGTTAAGTCTCTAGCATTCTCTAAGACCAGTTCAAATCCCTGGTTTTGGATATGATAGCCAGTTTTTGCACTGTTTGGCCAGAGTAGTGATATATAAAGCCCCTCGGGAGAGCTGAGAATGCAGCCCAACATAAAACCTTGAAGTTGGGGCTGGAGAGATGGCTCAGCGGTTAAGAATACCATCTACTCTTCCAGAGGACCCGGGTTCAATTCCCAGCACCCACATGGCAGCTAACAACTGTCTGTAGTTCCAGTTCCAGGCAAACACCAAGGCAAATAAATAAATAAAAGTGTTTAAAAAAAAAAAAACCTTGAAGTTAAGAATTTGTAAGCTTTTTTAATATTCAATTTGTAGTTCTCCAGCTTGAACTTTGTAGATGACTACATCATAGCACAATGTCAAACGGTTGGACACACCTGGCTCATTCTTTTGGCCTACAAAAGGATAACACAGGAGTTTTAGGTGGGAAAGAACAGGGGATGGAAGAAATGAGTCTCTGTTTCCACTTATAGATCATGCTACTTCCATTGTCGTCAGGCTTCTGCAAGTACTTGGTGCGTTCATCTGTTGTCTGGATCCTTTTTTGATCTGCGGTGGCATCTCCTACCCTTGCTTATTAACGCCGTCTCTAGTGGCCTGAAAGCAGAGGACAGTATTAACAATGTGCCAGTGCTCACAGCCTCTCTGGTCCTATGACAGCACTGGGGTAGGGCTTCAAGCACCTTTGGTGTTCTCTGATTCTTTAGGTGACTGCTTTGCTTCAGGAAGACAGGTACAGAGGTGACAGGTGAAGAGATGGGCATGACTTACCAGGCTGCTTAGGGAAACCCACGGGAATTGTGTATCCACCCAGCCTTGCTGTGTGCATCACAGGGCCAACCCAGTCAGTGATGCACAATACTGACTTTTGAGATTGGTTAGTCCTCGTGACATTGAAAAATAATCACATCATGTGATGTGCTTTGAATTCAGAGATGACGTGTGTTGGGTAACCACGTGTCACTAGGCAGGGAAGCCACTGGTTGAATTCAGCCTACATGGATTCCACTGAGGTCACTGGAAAACCCATCTGTGGGAAGCACGGAGGTAGCATTCTGCCAGGTGATGGTCACATACTCCTTTAATCTCAGCACTTGGGAGGCAGAGGCAGGAGGATCTCTAAGTTTGATGCCAGCCTGGTCTACAGAGTGAGTCTCAGGACAGGCTCCAAAGCTACACACAGAAACCCTGTCTCAAAAGAACAAACGAACAAACAAAAGTAGCATTGTAGCATTCTTTTTTTCCTTTGTGCCTTAAAGTGTCATAATTATGGATTTGGAACTATGCAAGGTGACCCATACATGTAATTTCAGTACTAGGAGGCTAAGAAAGGAGAGCTGCCTTCAGTTCAAGGCTACCCTGGGCTACACACTGATATACAGACCAGTCCAGGCTACAGAGTGACACCTATGTCTAAAAGCCTCCCCCACCCACTCCCACACCCCCAAAATGGTAAATTTAGGACTATAGGTCCTTCACAGAGCTTGCTTGACATTCACTGGGCTTTAGGTTCCATCTGTTGCACACACGCGTGCACACACACACACACACACTCACACACATACACAAGTTAGATTTCAGTGTGATCCCCTTCCTGTATATTACAGAAGGCAGGTTAACAGCCACAAAGCTTTCCACACACTGCCTGGGGCAGGCAGTTCCTCTTTTGAGTGGAAGAGAGTCCTCTGCTGAGATGGGCATCAAGGAGCACTGACCATGCTCGGCTCCCCTTCTCCCTAAGGAATAACCAAGGCAGGCTTGCTAACAGTGATGGGGCTCCTGTGGAGCTTAGGGACCATCAAATTTGCTTGCAACTTAAATCCAAAGAATGTTGAGAGAAGCTAACTTCTGAGAAGGTATAAACAGCACCTTATCTCAGACTGTCTTGGCTGGGATTCCCTCTCTAAATACCTCTGTGATATACATGGCAAAGGCTGACTTCCCACCAGTAACATGACCCAGGCTAGAGGTCACAGCTGAGTCTTCTAGAAGTCTGACTTTGTCTGTCATCCTCTGCATGTCATCTCACCCTGTATACACATCTCAAATATGGCAAAGATCCTTATTTTTCATCAATTTATCTAAATACGATACGGAATCTGCTTCTAATTCTTCAGCTCATGTCCCTTCATTCACAAATTAGTCTAGAAGAATTATCGTGAAGACACATGACTGCAGATAAGCAGTTCAGGCTCACATTCAAGGCCGTGCACTGCCGGCTCGACCCACTCTGCGACCTGAACCAGAGTCCAAGAGCTCACTGAAAGTGGGACTTCTCATTATACACTGGGCTTAGCTCCTCACCCCCATTGCCAGTATTTATACAAGGATTCACTTCCTTTACCATAATGACAGCTATGTGAAATGCAACATCCACACCCTGGCCCATGACTGAGGGTGGGCTCTCCCAGGTGGCAAGGTCATAATGGTGACCTACTAACAGACTGCAGTGTCTCTAAGTTCCAGACAGCACAGCTCATTTCCCCTTGGTGCCATGGATGTCATAAAGCTCATTTGTCCCATAGAACTCTGGGACACTGCTCCACCAACTCACCCAGTGTGCAGGACCATTTCCAAAATTTCTTTTTTAAACTTTGTAAATGACTTTATTGTGTGTGTATTGGTATTTTGTCTGCATGTCTGTCTGTGCACCACTTACATGCCTGTTTCCTGTGGAGGCCAGAAGAGGGCATCAGATCCCTTAGAACTGGAATTGCAGATGATTGTGAACAGCCACATGGATGGTGGGGACCAAACCTGGGTTCTCTACAAGAACAGCCAGTCTTCTTAACCACTGCGCCGTCTCTCCAGCCCCAAATGTTTTTATTTTGTTAGTTTATATATAACTCTCTGACCTGTTAAGCCTTTGGCCATGTTCTTGCATACTAGGGGCGCATCTACTGGGCATGGTATTCTAGTCAGATTACACATGGGCACTATGGACCTACTCTTTCCATCTAAGTCTCTGGCTCCTTTCTGTGATATGCTCCCTTCAGAAGGGAAGGGCACAATTCTATTTGTCTCTGAGACCCCTCCGGGCCAGCCTGTAGCAAAAGCTTTACAGAAAATTGTGTGCTGTGTGCCTGACATGCTGCTGGCCACACCACACCAGCCTGTCCCACCCCCTGCCCCTGCAGTCAGGGAGCCTACCCCTCCTTCTGTCCCAGGCAGCCATAAGCACCCAGCAATAAGACATTCAACACTGAAGAAAAGGGAAAGCTTCCTCTCTCCTTGGGCCTCCGCCTTTAGAGGAAAGTCCCAGCAGGGATACTTGCTCAGACTCCAGCCATTGAGCCTTGGGTTCTGGTTGAAAGAGATCAAAGTGCAGCACACTGTTACATGTATGAAAATGTCATAAACCCATTATTTTATGTAATATTAAAAACTGGTATAATAAATGCATTTCTAAAATTGAAAGTGATATCAACAATAACAACAACAAAAATACACTGATTTGCTGATCATTGTGGAGAGTGTCAGCTTTATACCCATCTGTCTCCCTAAGAATTTTAGACTCCATGACAAAAGCCATTAGGCTCACTGTAGACACTGAAGTGATGGAGCCATTTCTGAGCTCCAAGTGGCCTGAACTTTGAGGGTTGTGCCTGCTATCTGGAGGGCCCCAATTGGCCCCTGCACAGCCAGTGACTATATTCCTAGACATGTGAACTGTGACCTTCTGAGCCACCTGATTGTGGGCTTCATATTTATAGCTCTGTGTTTTCTTTTTATTTATCTATGTTGTCGTGGTTTGAATGAGAACAGGCCCCATTGGCTCTTACGTTTGAATACTTGGTCCCCAGTTGGTGGCACTGCTTGAGAAGTTAGGAGATGTGGCCTTGTTACCGGAGGTGTGTTCCTGGGGGTGGGCTTTGATGCCCATCCCAGCATGCTCTCTGACTGAGATGTGAGCTCTCAGCTGTTCTGCCTGACTTCGCCATCATGGACTCTAACCCCCAAGAACCCCAAGACCAAATAAGCACTTCCTTTCACAAACTGCAACAGTCATTGTTTTATCACACCAACAGAAATTTAACTAAGACCGTGATGTTTATTAGACAGTGTCTCTCTCTGTAGTCCAGGGTATGCTAGGACTTACCCACTGTGGTCCTTGTGCCTCACTTACCCCCAAGTGCTAGGATTACAATATTTGAGGCCAGCCTGGACAACACAGTGAGACCCCTGTTACTATTTCAAAAGTAGAAGAGGCTGGAGAGATTGCTCAGTGGTTAGGAGCCCTGGCTGCTCTCACAGAGGACCCAAGTTTGATTCCTCACCCACAACCTTTCTTAACGTCAGTCCAGGGGACTTGGTACCTCATTCTGGTCTCTGCAAGCCCCAGGCACACCCCTGGTGCACATATACATGCATGCAAAACACCTATACACATAAGATGAGTAACTAATGCATAAAAACTTTTTGAAGCAAAAAATAGCCATCACCAATTCTTGAGAAGTAGTCACACTTTGCTCTCAGCATCACTGCTCAGGGCTCCTCTTCCTGCTGGTGGTTCTGTGTTGACACATTAGCAACTCATCAGCCAGTAATCAGATGAACTGAGGCCATCAGTGCTGCTGGGCTCATCGGTTCACCGTTTCTCCCATCCGATGCCCAACCTAACTCTTCTCCTCCCAGGAGGCCGGACCAACTGGAATCTCAGGTACCTCCTTTTTCCTGCTCACCATGCTCTGCCCGCACCTGTGACTCCTGCTGTGATGCACACAGGCCTGCACAAAATATCATTCCTGTCTTTCCTCTGCAGCCCCAGATGTAGTTGTTGCTTACTGACAGATAGAGGAAGGGTGGAAGTTACACCCTGATGGTCTGAGGTAGGTGGATGATCCCCACATCTGTAACGAAACCATGGGCTTCATGTGGAACAGTTTTCTTTGCTGGCCTGTGACAGGCTCATGAAGCCTCTTTTCCACTGTCTGAGCAGGCTGCCCACCACAAACCAGCACTGTGGACAGTGGCTTGCTGGTCAGTCCCAGCCCATCCCAGCTGCCTGCCAGTTTTGGCTGCCTCAGGCCCAGTGGCCACCCTCTACTTATCTACCCTAGTTACTGTTTGCAAAAAAAAAACAACTTGTTTTAGTGTGCTGTGTAGCTTTTTGAATGTAAATTGCATTAGCTTCCTGGAGCCATGCCAGTTGCTTGCTGGCTGTCTGATGCTATCTGTGTAGACTTTAGGTGGAAGCTGGAAATCTCCACTGAACTTCTGTGGTAATAAAATTATTACAGTTGTACCCTACATCTGCTCACTGACTTCCTGTGGGTTTTCACCAGATCACATGACTGACAACAGAGACAGGCTGTAGGCTTTTGGTGTGCTTGCTACATCCATGACTCTTCACCAAATAAGACTTCTGCTTTGTGTCTGAGCTAAGCGTCCGGATGTCCCGCTGTGGTAGGTTGATTTCACTGGAGCTGATAGATTTAAAAAAAAAAAAAAAAAAAAAAAAGTTCCGGCCCCACTTGAGAGTCTAGCATTACCTCTGGCTCCAAAACTCAAAATAGCAGGGTTGCTGGGAGTGGCTTTGGACTAAGACCAAGCTCTTAGCTTCAGAGGTGGGTTTTCCTCCATGTCAGGACCAAGCCACAGGCCAGAACTCCTGAAGAGAGGCGTGAAAGCCATGGCTCCTTCAGGAACCACCTGGGCTAATATAGCCTGCTGCTGTCCGGGGCTGGCCAGGGCCAGAGGAGCTCCTGTTCTACCTGGCAGCCCCCTTGCTGACAGGAGCCACAAGGGGGTCTAAGAAGTGCCAGAGAGGCAGAGTGCAAGAGGAGAAAATGAAACCCTGGGCTGATGTCAGAGCTGAGATGGCCTAAGGGTGTTTGTTCGCTGGCCTACAGCTACCAAGGAGCATTTGTTGGTGCGACAGGGATGGAGACAGTCCTGGCGAGGAAGCTGGATGTCCCTCAGTCTTCGAGGTGGCATTATTGTTCTCCATAGGCTCTCAAAGGAATGTGAAGGGGGGATAACCCTTCCTAGGTTGTTGATTTGACTTTCAGACGTGACACTGTTGGACTACATCCTGACAAGAATGTGTCCCTGGTGTCTTCAGCTCTAACTAAACCTTTGGTCTTTCTTTTCTCTGTCTCATAAGCATTCTAAGACATCTCAGAGAAGCACATGGTCTTAAGGATATCTGGTCAGGTCTCTAGCTAACCAGACAGGTTGCAATAGTGGGCCGGGGAGGTGGGTGGTAATTGGAGTGCAGCTGTAGACACAGGCATCAAGTTGGCTGAGTAGCATTTTGAAAACTCTTTCCATTTATGTCTGTTAGCTACTCTCTCAAAGTCCTCGTCAGCTAGGCTTATGGATAACTCATCCCAGTAGAAGGTACTTGAACTTGTGCTTCCCAGGGTTTGCCTCACGTCACCAGCTTGGAAAACAGGTCTCTGTTTTCTTTGCTATTTCCTCATCAGTCCTGTGTGAACCATGTGACCTGCTGGTGAAGATTCCAGAAAGAACTCAGGAAATAATAGCTCACAGTTCAGCCATTTGCTCAAGGAAAAAGACAACGGACACAGGGATGGATGCTGTGCTGTGGTCTTGGGTCCATATGTGCTGTGTCCGTACGCAAACTTTTCCCCAGGGTGGCAATGTGTTTGTATTGTCACGTTGTCCTGTCTCTGCCCTCCACTTTCCTGTGACTGGTGGCGCATACTCAGGAGACTCCAGTTTGGAAACACTGTCTATAAAATGATTAGATCTTCACCAGCCAGCAGGAAGGGACTAAGCCCTGGAGGACACTTAGTAATAAGTTCCTGGCCCACTCAACAACAGACAAATATTGTCTTGGTCTTAGACAGAAGAATTGGCCTTGAAAACCATCAGTCAAATGGCCAGGACAGGTGAGTGGCCTTGGGGACATAAGTGTCTGCTGTGAAGCTAGCTGTGTGAGTCCTGTGCCCGCTTCATGTTAAGGTTACAGTGGGGTCAGGAGACAAGGAAGGAATATGGAGGCTTAGAACCCCCGCTAGGGTCACTTGATAGCTGCTCAGAGTTGAAAGGAGCTCATTAGTCCTACATTTTATACAAAGTCAGAAACCAAAGTCCTGTGGAAATACCTAGGATTGCCCAGCTTGTTCTCCTGGCCCTTGCCTGGGCTGCCAGAGAGCAGAGGACACCCAGGCACCAAAGTTGAAGGAGACTATTGAGGGACGCTTCTTGGAAGACATGGACACCTCCTATTCACCCTAGCTGCAGGTGGTCTGAGAATGGACACCCCAGTCCTTGGTTTGCGAGGCTGCAGGGAAGAGTCCACAACTGCTGGCCGTGGCCCCTTTGACGGGTTACCTAAACTGTTTGAGCATCACTTCTCTTCATGTGCAGTAGATTATTGTGAGGATATGAAGTCCTTTGTTCATTCAGTTCAGCAAGTGTCAGTAATATGGCAAATGCTCAGAAAGTCCCTGGTTTCTGAAAGCCCATCATGTGGTGAAATAAAAAACCAAGATCAGCCCTGATGTACCACGAAGGGCCGAGATGGCAGTAAGCCCATGTGCTGGGGGACACCACATTTCTCCTCAATAAGGTGCTCATGGCGAAGAGGTGTGTGCATGCGAGTGTGTGTGTGTACACGCGTGCATAGATGTGTGATGGGCACTAGTCGCTCCACCCGATTGCTGAGTGTTCTTGAGGCAGGCACAGAGCCTGCTGACCAGGCTGACCTTGCTGGAGTGATTCAGCAGGACATTGTGCTGGCTAGCCCAGGGCTATATATGGGGAGCAATTCTGGAATGAGGCGTGAGGTCTGTTGCCTGCCCCTCTTGCTCCAATCAGTGAATTTCACAGATCACTGTGTAATAGTTGGTACTTGTGCATACTTAGGTGACCTGTGGAGCCAAACAGTAAGGAGCTGGTCATACTGCAGCGTAGCAGGCTAGGCTAATTGCCTATGGTGTGTGGCAATGGCCTGTGGTGTGTGGCAGTGACTAAGAACACTCTATGTGCTTTTCATATGTGACTGAGAACTGCCCTCTGGCAAAATAATCTCTGTTTAACTCTGTCCTTCTTAGATCATTCTGGAACCCTGGGGATCTGGCACATGAATATTTTCAGTCTACATTATCCTGGTACTTCAAAATTCTCTCTCTCTCTCTCTCTCTCTCTCTCTCTCTCTCTCTCTCGTGTGTGTGTGTGTGTGTGTGTGTGTGTGTGTGTGTGTGTGTGTGTGTGTGTGTACCTCATCTACCCAGGACCTCCCTTTCCCAAACCCTGGAATCCCCCAGCTCGTACCATTTCAGTTCGGACCAAAGTTTCCACCTCCCTGGAAAACTGCAGGGCCTCAGTCTCTCACACTGGGGTAGAAGTCACTCACAGGACATTCCCTTTATGCCCCACCCTTCTTCAGATCCTCCCAAGACTCTTGACCTTAGTCAGGAGTCCAGGGATGTTTGTGTCTCAGGTCCAGACACTGTTTACCAGTGTTGGGACTCACCCGCTTTCCACCCCATCTGGCCGTGCTCCACAGCAGGCCCCACAGCACCTCCCTCCTCACTGCCTTTCTCCTTGGCTGCAAGTGTTCACTGTTGTCTCCACCGCTACACGTCTCTCCTTCTGTGAGAATGTACTTCCTGTGAGAACAGGAACCAAACGCTCCACCCCTAAGCCCCAGCCCGCACAGGCCTCCTGGTACTAAGCAGCAGACACTCGTGTAAATAAATGTGCTCTGTGATAAGATTCAGTGTATACCTCGAATATTTGTCCATGCATCTAGGGCATGCAAAGTACTCATGGCGTGGAGATTCTGACACACTCACTGGGCTGTTGAGCACAACACATATGGATGACTTACTCCCTGCCTGCAGCCCTCTCCTTCAGCTTTCCACCTATATCCTAGAACCCTGGCTTGCCCTTGCTCTCACCGCCCCCCCCCCAATAGTGATCCCCACACCACAGCCTCTTCTGATGGGGCCTCTGTGGCTGGGGGAAGAAGCCAAAAGGCTCTCTATAAACCCAGCTGCTCCTCAGGCTACAGGGGGAAGATGCCTCTGGCCCCGGTGGATTCAAGTTAGAAGCCAAATCCTGATGGATGCTATGGTACAAGATGAAGTGCTACCTCAGCCCACTGGCCTGCAGGCTCAGAGGCCATGATGAGTGCTCTAGGGCCCTAGACATGTACAGGGCCAGCCCTGAGCTCCCTCACAGTCCTAAGAGAAGGACTTTGGCCCGTCTGTCCCCAGCAGGATGAGACTGAGGCCAGACCACAGAACTAGCTGCTCCCCTGCTTCCCCTTTCAGCTCCGGCTCGGGATGGTTTGGTTTTGTTTTTTAATAAAAATGAATTTCTTGTAAAGAATTTATCACACAGCTAGATTGACACAGCCACGCAGATGAGCACTTGTCCAGACCCAAGTCTCTATGTCTCCATGAACAGTCAGAAGAAGGCTGAGAAATTTTGAGGAAAGATTCTCACTTCCAAAATGACTCATTCCCCAAGACAGGATCTCTCAAGAAGAGCCAGGCCTTGAACCTGAGCAGGAGAGGACATTTACCTTTTCTGCTTCTGAGCAGAGCCCAGCCATTTTTACCCCTCCTCCTTTGGGTCCCTCCTCAGCAGGGTTATTAGAGTGTTTGCTTGACCACAGGTGTCCTAGTTAAGGTTCCTATCGCCGTGATAAAACACCATGACCAAAGCAACTTGGGAAGGAAAGTGTTTATTTCACTCACAGCTCCATAGAGCATCCATCATCAGAAGCAGGGAAGGTGTGAACTCACGCAGGGCAGGAACTTGTGACAGGAGCTGATGCCGGCGAGGCTATGGAGGGCACTGCTTGCTGGCTTGCTCAGCTTGCTTTCCTATAGAACTCAATGACCAGCCCAGGGATGGCACCACCCACCATGGGCTTCCCCCACACACACACAGGCTTGCCTACAGCCTGACCTTATGGAGACAATTTCTAGATTTGGGTTCCCTCCTCTGGCTTCCGTCCAGCTGACATAAAATTAGCAGGTAAGTTACAGTCTCTCAGAAACCATCAGACAGTCAAATTTTGTGAAAGGCCTGGTACTCTGAGCCTGAAACCACACTAGAGACGCACACCACTGCTTTTTGCTTGTACATAAAAAGTGATTGTGTTCTCATTGCAGAAATTTCCAGAACTGAAATTTAAATATGTGGAAGAGGAGCAGCCTGAGGAGTTTTTCATCCCTTATGTCTGGTCTCTGGTCTACAACTCGGCAGTAGGCCTGTACTGGAACCCACAGGACATCCAGCTGTTCACCATGGACTCTGACTGAATCCGGACACACCCGTGCCCACCCTCAGCAGCTCTGCCAGTTACTTCATGTCTAGGAGTAGAAGCAGACAGACAGACTGCCACGTGCGTCTCTACCAGAGGGCCACACAAGCGTGCTTCCCTCTCACACTGTGATTATTGGGATGGCTGCCAGTCAGTAGATCGCTCAGCATTGATTGTACTGCAAGGGGTGCACAATAATAAATGGAAAACTTGCTGTTCAATGGGTGACTTATTTCTAAACTTCTGAACCCAAAATCTAGATTTTTTCCGGAATCCTGGTGCCTTAGACATATAACACACATCAACAGTGCATGTCATTTCCATTTTTTAATTGTTTTTAGATTTATTTATTTCTATTTTGTCTGTATGAAGTTTTGTCTATATGGGTTTGTGTGTGTGTGTGTGTGTGTATGTGTGTGTGTTTGGTTTTTTGGAGACAGGATTTCTTTGTATAGCCCTGGCTGTCCTAGAACTAGCTCTGTAAACCAGGCTGGCCTCAGAGCTCCCTCTGCCTCCCAAGTGCTGGCATGTACCACCATTACCACCATCACCACCACCTGGCTTGCCTACATGGTTATATATGTGCCACATGCATGCCTGATGCCCACAGAAGAGGGCATCAGATGGTAATTGGAGTTATAGAAGGTTGTGAGCTGCCATGTGGGTGCTGGGAACTGAACCCAGGTCCTCTGCAAGAGCAACAGGTACCACTGAACCAACTCTCCAACTCTTCTTTTCTTCTTGAGGCTTGTTCCCATACTATAGCCACACTAAACTGAAACTGTGTAGCCCAGGCTGCCCTAGAACTTATAACAATGCTCTGCCTCAGCATCTTCTAAATACAGGGGTTACAGGTTTGTGCCAGCACATTGAACCAACACATTTTTTTTCTTAAATAATAAAAATTTTTGTTTTAGTCACTTGGAGCTTCTCCTCCGTGTCTGTGTATTTGCATGTGTGCATGTACATATATGTATGTGTACATGCACGTGTATGTGCATAATAATGCATGTATGTATGTTCATATGCATGTATATGCTTGCATTGCCACTTAGCAGCCAAAGTTTCATAAACACTATCTGCCAACATGACACTAATCTTCAAGGACAGAAATAGCTCTTTGGGGTGGGGGTTGGCCTCTGAGCTGTACCTGGGATTCATTCAGTTGGAGTCACACATAAATTAAGTTCATCTACTAGGTATTATTTGTTGAGGAAAGCTTAATTTTGAAAGAAACCTTTTTCCTTCAACCAAGTTAATAGGAAGAACAAAAGGAGACCAGCTTATTCAGACTATTCCATCTGAGATGAAAAGTATGAGGTTTTTTTTTTTTTTTTTTTTCCTTGTTTCTGACTTTGATAAAATGCTTTTGAACCTACACGCCTTTGAGCTGGGCCGAGTAGAGCCCCAGGTGCTGAGGTCCCACGGCAATGCACTCTAAATCAGTGTGTCAACCTTTGTTTACCCCATTGGCCTATTGTGTAAACCTTTGTTCACCCCATTGGCCTATTAGAACCTGTCCCCATTCCCCTGAGCTAAGGACACACTTAATATGGACCCCATGAATACAGCCTGCATGGGTTTCCCTTCGGGAGCACACTGAGCCTTCTGTCCTCAGCTCTCGGGTAACTGATGGTCCAGTTATCCTTTTCTGGAGTAGACAGAAGCAGAGCCCTGCTCCTGAGGGGGTCCAGGGGCAAGGGCAGCTGGCCTGCTGCTGCCTCCTCTTACCAATGTATGATATGATAAAAATGAAGAACTGATTTTTCCTGAGGTAAGAAATAATTTTTGCAGCCAGGTATGGTTGTGCACATCCTTGATCCTAGTACCAAGGAGATGAAGGCAAATGGATCTCTGTGAGTTTAAGACTGGACAGGGCTACATGGTGAGACTGTCTCGGGTCAGCTAGGGTACAGGGAGAACGGTTATTGTCACTGTACGAACCCGGGATGCTGCACTGCTGTGAGCGTTTTAAAGAATGTCCCCCTTTTGGAAGGCTCTCCTACTTTCAAGAGTTCAAGGCAATTGGAAAAAACTTCAAAATTCTAAGCCCGTCTCCCTAGTGGCTCCCTGTGTCACAAGATTCAGGAACAGTAGTGTGCAGCAGACCCTTAGCATCCCGCAGTGCAGGTAAAACAGCTGTGTGAGAACAGAAGGTTAGGGAAGGGAGCAGACGGTGTGCAGAGAGTCCTCTCCCACATGATTCTCTCCAGAAGGAATGCACAGGAGCCAAGACCCACCGCACAGTCCATGACCCTCAAGGGCCGTCCGGAAAACATTCACAAGGGGATACTTCTAAGCGCTGACTGTTTGCCTGTGTCTTTGGCTTCAGCCTTCCAGGTGCTAGGGATTACAGTCATGGGCCACTACACCACACACTGACTTTCCTAACATGTTGTTCTTTAGGCATCATGGCCTCAGCCTCAGGAGATCTGGGTTCTCAAATCAGAGCTCTGTGCTTAGCTAAGCGACCATGTGCTGTGTTCAGGCCATTAGGCACTACTGGGGTCCTGACTAGTGTGTCTCTTGACTTTACTTGACACTGCCTGCAACCTCAATGCTTGCCACATGATAACTCTGCTCTACTGTTGAACTTGTAGCTCCAAAGTCAAGGCCACTGCAGTATTTTTAGTACCCTGTAGAGGTCAAGGGTGTCTCAAACAGTGAAGACCTAAATTTGCTATCACTATGAAACACTGAAGGCCAAGTGGTGCCCAAGCCAAGTAAACAGGTTTTTCTTTCTTTAAATATAGTTTTGGATTGCAGTAGAGCACAGCTATTCAAGATCCCCACACAGGCCCATGTGGTGGCATATACCTTTAATCCCAGTGCTAGGGAAACAGGGGCAATAGACTCTCTGTGAGTTCAAGGCCAGCAGTTCCAGGAAGGGCAGAGGCCAGCAATACATAGAAAGACCCTGTCAAAAAAAGAAAGACACCCAAAACAAGGAAGACTCACCAGCAGTTCATTTTCCAGCCTGACATCACAACACCATGTAAGCGCTCAGACACACAGCCTCTCATGGTCTGTTGTGTGCTGCTGTCCTGGAGTACACTACACTGACCAGGTGTAAAACAGGAACCCAGGCTGGAGATGGCTGGAGCTGAAGAGCAGTTGATCCTCTTGCAGAGGACCTAGGTTCCACACCCACATGTTGGTTCACAATTGGTAGATGTGGGATGTCTTTCTGTACACTGTGAATTGCCATTGGATAATAAATGAACTGTTTTGGCCTATGGCAAGGCAGCTTATAGGCAGGCAGGAAATCCAAGCATAGATAAAGGAGGAGGGTGGAGTCACTGCAAGATACCACCAAGAGAGCAACATATAAAAGTATAGGTAAACCAGTAGCCACATGGCAAAACAGATTAATAGAAATGGGTTAAGATGCAAAGCTAGCTAGCAATAAGCCTGAGCCATAGTACAAACTATTTGTAATTAATGTAAGACTATGTGTGATTATTTGGGACTGTTGGTTTGGATCTCAGGGCTAGTCTGGGTCAGAAACTTCATACAGTGGCTTACGGTTGTCATAACTCCAGGTCCAGGGCATCCAATGCCCTCAATCAGATATGCACTGGAACCAGACATGAATAAAGGGCACTCACATGCAGACAGAACACTCATACACATAATAAAAATAAACATTTTCAAAAAATACTGATTGAAGGGCTGGAGAGATGACTGTTGAAAGCATTTATTCTGCAGGGCATAGTGATGTATGCCTTTAATCCCAGGGGCAGAGGTAGACAGATCTCTGTGAGTTCGAGGCCAGCCTGAGCTATGAAGGGAATTCCAGGATAGCCAGAGTTGTGACAGAGAAACTCTGTCTCAAAAAAAAAAAAAAAAAAAAAAAAAAAGAAAAGAAAAGAAAAAGAAAAGCACTTATTTTTACAGAGGACCTGACTTTAGTTCTCAGCATTTACATAATGTCTCGTAACTCTAGTTCCAAGGGATTCAATGACCTCTTCTGAAGTCTACAGGCACCAAGCACACACATGGTGTACATCCATTCAGACAGAACACTTTTACACAAAATAAGCCTTAAAACAATAAAAGCCAGGGGTTAAGGATTTAGCTCAGTGGAAGAGCATTTGCCTAGCAAGAGCAAGACCCTGGGTTCGGTCCTCAGCTAAAAAAAAAAAAAAAAAGCTAGAAGGCCAGAAGATGTAAGATATATATCACTTGCCTAGCACTCTACCACCATAAAAGACCAGTTGTGGTAACACGTGACCATAATTTTAGCACTCAGCAAGTTGTGGCCTGAGGAGAAGTTCAAGGCCATCCTCAGCTACATAGGTGGGTTACATGAAACCCTGCTTCCCAAATAAGGAATAAGCCAAAGCCAATTCTCACCTGGCCAACTCCTCAGGCTGAAAGAGAAAGAATGTCTCCATGAATCCTCAGACTGCATATGGGAAGCAAAGGCCAGTGCAGGCCAAAATGGAAGAAAGGCTGACCTCTGCCTTCTCCTGACAGATTCCTTTCTCTGCCCAGCCATATCACTTCTTTCCTAGTGCTGGGATTAAAGGTGTGCGCCACTACCACCTGGCTCTGTTTCTCTCCTGGACTGAAATCAATCTCCTGTAGCCCACAGTGGCCTAGAACTCAGAGATACAAACTGGTCTCTGCCTCTGCCTCCAAAGGGCAAGGAATAAAGGTGTGTGTCACCACTCCCTGACCTCTGTGGCTAACTTTGTAGCTAGCTCTGCCCTCCAATCTCCAGGCAAGCTTTATTTCTTTAGAGCCTACACAATATATTTCCTACTGGTACACAGAACTATACAGAATGCTTTATTAAGAAAAGAACTTGTGAGAATGGAGAGAGCGTCCCATGGTTAAGAGCATTGGCTGCTCTTTCAGAGGACCTGGGTTCAATTTCCAGCACACACATGATAGCTCACAACTGTCTGTAACACTAGGTCCAGGGGATCCAACACTCTCACATAGACATATATGTAAACAAAACACCAGTGCATATGAAATAAAAATAAATTGTAGAAAGGGAAAGAAGAATTTTGGCTGAGCATGGTTGTGCACATCCTAAATCCCAGCACTCAGGAAGCAGAGGCAGGCAGACTTCTGAAAGTTTAAGGCAAACCTTGTCTACATAGTGAGTTCCAGGACAGCTAGGGCTACATAATGAGACCTTGTTTCTAAAGAAGAAAGGGAGGGCAAGGGGGCAGGGGAGGGAGGAGAGAGGGAGAAAGAGGAGAGGGAGAGAGAGGGGAAAAAGAGAATATATGGAATATGTGAGAAGTATTTCTAAGAGTTTAGAACGTTTGAACTCCTGAGTCCCAGATTCTTGTAGTGCCTCCCAGCTGCATCACATGGACTAGAGGAGAAGGAGAATATGGAGGAGACAGCTCTTGCTCCATCAGGATCCCTCTTAGCCTATCACAATGGCAGTTAGATGTTTTGAAAGCCACACTTAAACCACAGCACATTTGATACATTGTAGGTGAAGGCTAGGGCTGGAGAGATGGCTCAGAGGTTAAGAGCACTGACTCAAAGGTCCTGAGTTCAATTCCCAGCAACCACATGGTGGCTCACAACCATCTATAATGGGATCTGGTGCCCTCTTCTGTACACTGTATACATGATAAATAAATAAATAAGTATTTTTTTAAAAATGAAGGCAAAATGATCTTGGTCACAGTGATGGGTGTATGCATGTACCAAAACTATCTCTGTACATGTTACATATGATCGCAGTGATGGGTGTATGCATGTACCAAAACTATCTCTGTACATATTATATATAGTCACGGTAATATACACATGATGTGTGTGTGTGTATGTGTGGTGTTTGTAGGTCAAACACACATCAGTAGAGCTGTGTTTAGATTTTGAACAAAATTAACAAACTCATTTAAAATAATGATGATTAATGATAATAAATGTATAGACAAAACAGCATATGTTGGTGACAACGTAGAGTAAAAAGAATCCCCGGACCATCTGGAGGAATTCAGACAGGAAAACTTCAGCACTGTTTACCACCGTTTAAAGCTACTCGAGACCCAGTACTACCAACACTCAAAGGACACCCAGAATGCTCACATGGACACCATACAGAGAGTGGATCCTTGCCACTAACTCAAGACTGGAAACACCCAGTGATGCCCACCAGGAGAATGTATAAATGGATGATGCTGCAAAAATAGATCACAATACAGTGGTCCCTTCTCATCAGTTACCTCTGCTCGAAAATAGTTACAAAGTTCCAGTAAGCAGCCTATAAGCTTTAAGTTGCTGTGAGGCACCTCAAGGAAGTCTGGGCTCCCTTGCTATCATCTGGCTGTTCCCCGGTATCCACCCACCCAGGACCTGGAGGCGCTTTCTTTTTGACTCTTTATCAGTGTCACGTGTTCATTGACTCTTTAGAGGCTTTGCTGATGTTTTCCAGGAACTGCATGGTGTGAGATACAGAAACAAACCAGACCAAAACTGACTGGAAAATCCAGATGTCTTCTAGCAAGCCAGTCAGTCCATTAGAGATCTGCAGATGCAAAGTAATGCCTCTTCATTCCCGAGAATTCTTCCCTTTACCTTAAAATCATTCTTTGTGGAAATATTTCATTATCACATTGTGGGTTCCTTGTTACATTTTAATGAGTTAAACATCATTTTTGTTTAATTTACAGATAAATGTATTGATAGGTATAACATACATGAACAGATTGGAGGTGTCGGGTTATTTTTTTATGGTACAAAAGTACATTGATCCCAGAAACCTGGAACCTTTGAGCTCCAGGCCAGTGTCTGGGCGGATGGCTCTGGTTTCTGCTCTGAGCCTCTGGTTATCAGTGTTTATAATGAAGGCTTAGGAACAGCATTCTGTTGCTGTATGATGTGAGATTGAGAGCCTACTGGATTCACTCCAAAAAGATAGCAAGCTGCCTTTGTGGGTTGAATTATAGCCGGAATAATTAGGAAGCTCAACCCTTGGCTCTGTAAATTAGAGTTTAGGAATGAGTCCCCTCTGCTACCTCACACCCGTCACCAACGAACCTAGGGCCACTTTCTCCCAACGCTCCAGCTGCTGCTACGTGCCGGCTCCCACCTCAGCCAGGTGGCGCTGCCTGAGGACTGGGCGCCTGTGGAAGCTAGTCGGTAAATCCTTTGGCTTTCTAAGGCCTCCTGTGGAGAAAGGCCGCTCCATGGGGCCTCTTGAGCCATGGGACTTAAGGTTATTTGAACTGTAAGTGAGATAACACTGGCAGGATAGAGAATGTAAGTTCTTGAGAACAGGGATTCTGGTTTCTGCGCGGCTGAATTCCGGAAAAGTGTATATTAAACACTGCCAGCATCTCACAGTTTCTAGACTTGGGAAGCACTCAGAGACTTACAGCCAGCATTTTCCTCCATGATAAGAAGCCCCAGAAAAGCTAATGCGGCTGCTCTGCCTGTCTGTAGCCTCACTACTTGTCTCCCCCAGTCACAAGAAGGCTGCTACAGTTCCTCGTGTTGTTTCAAGGTGTGATCTCATCTAAAACACAGCTCCGAGTGGGATCCTCTAAGAGGATCTCTCGCCTTTCTGTACCCCGACCTGCTTTACACCTGTGTTCCTAAACTATCACTGGCCAGGAGTGGGATCCATCATCACAGCCCTGGAGGAGGAGGATGGAGGAGCGTGGGTACCAGAATCCTAGATGAGGTTCTTATAGCAAGAAAGAGGAAAGACAAGGAAGGCAATAAGCAACATGCAGTGATGGAAGCAGAGGGCAGAGGCCGATTTAGGCGTGTTTGGGATTTACAGTTGGGGGGGGATGCTCAGAGCCAAGAAACAGACCCCCGGACAAAGGCGTGTCTGCCTGTGGAAGGCCAGGAGGAGTGGGACCCTCAGCATCTACTTCCCTTCCCAGCCCATTTTCCGCGGGGTTATGCACACAAGCTGCATGCTACATATATACACATGAACTGCACACTGTACACATACACACAAACTGCCAACACACACATACACGCACACACATGCACACCGGAGCTACACAGCACATGGATGTTTCTCCTTCTCCCAGAGTCCGCTTAATAGAAAACAGGGTTTGGCGACAACAAACCATTTACGACAGCCCAAGCCCTAAAATGAAAACATCTGTCCCCACCATGGCTTAGCTTCTCCAGAGCCCAGCCTGGCTCCTGAGGGGCCCGCCAGTCCTCTGGGGACAGCAGAATGGAGGAGCCCTCAGTCAGATTCTTCAGGCTTCCTGCGGTGACCTCCTAGCCTTGGTATACTGACCAATGAGGGCTGGGGGTAGCCAAGGAGGTTTCCCCTGGAGGAGTCTGGCTCTAGGAAACACACACACACACACACACACACACACACACACACACACACTTGGCTCTCCTCTGCTCAGGTCCTCACCCCACCCCATCTCCTTGGTTATTATCTCCTTTGAGGCCAGGTTCAGAAACTTCCTTTGCCAAGCAATCCAGACCAAGCTGATAAAATGCCAGCTGACAGGCCCCTGGAATCCTTGTCACCACACTGGCACATTCCAGAAGACAGCAGCTGACCCTGTGCCTGGTTCTTTCTGGGCAGACAGCCCTTTCTGGGAAAGCCTTGCTCAGAGCAGCATGCCTGCCTAGGCTGGCCTCAAGGTAGACACCTGTGTACCTGGGACCTGTCTATGCAGTGTGTAATGATGACAGAGTCTGAGGGGCAGGCCTGCAGGGTACCCATGTGTGCCATATATAATGCCTATCAGCTAATGCTTCCCAGTTGAGAAGGGATTCATGGTGACGGGACCTAAACTCACCTGACAACCTCGTGGAGGGAATTTGGCAAGATTCTGAAGTACCCAGGCTCTAACCAGAGCTTTGCAAGTTAAGGCCTCTGAATGGCACTATATGTCTTGGGGGTGGGGACAGAGGGACCAGAAGAGAATCTCTGTGGCCAGGTAAAGTACGTGTTGTGGCCACTTCTGAAGAGGACTGGCCCCACTGCCCCAGGTGAAATCCAGCCTTAGGCTTGTTAGATGGTTCAGGCATCAGAACACTGTACACATGCACACAGATTGCCAAACTGCATGCCAACACACACACACACACACACACACACACACACACACACACACACACACAATGCCCTGAGTTCCATTCCCAAGACGGAAGGAGAAAACTGATTCCAAATAGTCGTCCACTGACCTCTGTGTGTACACCGTGGCATAGGCATGCCCACCCACAAATTCATGAAAGGATTTTGAAAAAACAGCCTCCTTCTGCCCTTCCATGGCTCCCATTGCCTATCCACAGCCCTGTCACCGGTGGCTTTTCTCAGGCAGCTTGAAGCCATGGCCTGCCTACAGTCACCTAATGAAGGCCTGGGGTCCATGTGGTGAGCCTTTGCCCCTTCTCTGAAGACAGGAAAGAATGGTAGAAGGACCAGAGTCTTGCTGTCCACTTACCTGGGGGCTGGGCTCCTGAGAAGGAGAGCTGCAATCTGCTGAGAAGGTCTTCAGGGGTTGGAGGAGGCTGCAAGATCCGCTAGTGTGGAATGAGGGCAATATCAAGGCAAGCTTTACACTGGGACCTAGCCACTCAGCCACCATCCAGAGCAGAAGTCCTGGGCAGAGAAGCAGTCTAAACCAGTCACTGCAGGAGAACAGAGCCCCAATATCTACCCACCCACCCCCATCTGCCAGTCCAGAGACCAGAAAACCAGATGCAGCTCAAGTGGCCATGTCAGATTGTACAGATTTTCAAAGCAGGGCTATTTTCCACATCCTTTAGAGTTTTAGACCAAGTTTGTGAACTGGCACTTAATTGCCAGCATATTTGTGAATGTGTACCTTTGCTGGCTGCACTGATGGCGGCATCTTAGGCAGCTGGGATGTCTCCTAAGGGATTGGGGTTCACTGCTCCTGCACAGGATCAGAACTACAGGAACAGAGGGGATGTGTTGACAATGATTGTCTGGCTTCCATGGACGGCACAGCCTGAAATCACTGTTAAGACCCCCAGCACCCAAGTGACCTTCTCCTGCCTCCCTCATTTGAAGTGAGCTGAACAACAGGCCTTCACTTCCACAGCTCTGACAGTCCATGGTTAGCACCAGTGGGACTGCTTTCTCACTGAATCTCACAAGGTCTTCCCTCTCTGTTTTGGTCTGAATCACTTATAACCACACTAACCAGATTAGATTAACATCCGCGAAGCAACCTGGCTTTACTGTGATTACCTCGGTGAAGACCCATCTCCAGGTCCTGGAGGATTGGATAGTGGTGGTTAGTGGTTAAGAACATGAGGACCGGGGCTGGAGAGATGGCTCAGCGGTTAAGAGCACCCTCTGCTCTTCCAGAGGACCCGGGTTCGATTCCCAGCACCCACATGGCAGCTAACAGCTGTCTGTAGTTCCAGTTCCAGGCAAAACACCAAGGCAAATAAATAAATAAATAAATAAATAAATAAATAAATAAATAAATAAATAAAGTTTAAAAAAAAAAAAAAAAGAACATGAGGATCAGAGCTGGAATCCCAGCTCCCATGCTGGGTGGGTTGCAAATGCTGTAACTCCATCCCCAAGGACTCCAATACCCTTTTCTCATCTCTGAAGGCACTTGAACACACACACACACACACACACACACACACACACACAGAGAGAGAGAGAGAGAAAAGAAAAATAACTAAAGACTTATTTCCAATGACAATCCCATAGTGTGGTATTGATGGACTGATGGGCTGGACTTTAACATATGAATTATGGAGCACAATTCAGCCCATCACACTGGAGCTTTGCTGAGCTTCAGGCTTTAATATGTAAGGCCATTTGCTTGCTGTCCTTCTCTGTGAGGCAGGCCCCCAACACATCCGCTAACACTCGCACTGGACACACCCACCTCCTGGGCTCCAGTTGATCAGGCCGAGCATGAGCTTCTGCCCTGGAGTTCACAGTGCCAGTCACCCTTGCTGCTTCCCCCAGCCACTGAGGTGAGGCCCTGCGCCAAGTCCTGTCAGTCTGTTTTGTTACCAGCCACTGACTTCCTTTCCCTCAGGCCCCCGAAGGGGCCTGCCCTGACTGTTGAGGTGACTACACGTCACTGGCAGGTTTTCTTTTTCGCCCTCCCAAGCGCATGTTGCTTGTCAGTCTGCAGTGTCTGTCTGTGCACACAGCGATGCTCCTCTGCCGGACAGTAGCAAAGACACCAAAAGGAGAACCAGCCAGGGCTAGCGAAGGCAGAGGGGCCTGGAAACAGCTGTGGGAGAGGTATAAAGTCAACCAAGAGGATCCTCAAATAGGCTGATAGGAGCAGCCAAGCAGCCATCAGTTACTTCAGACCTTGGAAGAAGGCTATGGTCACAGCCCTCAGCCTCAGTTCCTCTGTGTGTGTCACACACTCTCACAACGACCTTCTAGGTGCCAGCCCTGTAGACCACAGTGCTTGGGCCACACCCGGTGTGCACCTCCCAGGGACACCACAGGGACAGTGCCACACCATGACCTGGGTTCTGAGACTTTGCCTGAGCCCCACCCCTCTTACCTGATGAGTCATGGAATTCTCCAGAGGTGGGCAGGGCTGCTGCCTGGAGCCAGGAGAGGTGAGCTCACGGTTCGTGTCCACCACTAGGCCTGCCATGAGGGTGCGTCTCCTCCCCGGGTGTGGCAGCTGAACTCCCGTTCACAGTGTTCTTGTCCTGACCTGGAGCCTGGAAAACTCAGGAGCTTCCTCATAGACCTGGGACCTCCTGACCTCTGCCTTCCTCACCCCTACAGCTGCCAGCCGCTGAGGTCCAGGAGCTCAGGTTGTGGGGCTGAGCATGAGTCATGGGGTTGGGGTGAGGGGAGAGCCTGGCTATAAGTAGGCAGACTTCCCTAAGCTCTAGATCCCAACCTAAGCCATCCAGGCCCCGTGAGGCTCAGCCTTACATACACATACATGGATACACACACATGCATGCATTCATATGGATGTACACATATATCCATATTCACCCACATGTACATACACATAAACACATATGTGCACCTCAGCTATAGATAGGAAAGGCCCAGCTAGAGGATTAAAGAAAAGCAGGGCACTGCCAGGAAACTGGGCAGCTGCCAGAAGGATGAGCTGGCCATGTGTCTCGGGCAGGCTGGAGGCCTGGAGCCCAGTGTCCTGAAGAACTCACACTCTGGCGCCTCCCATAGCCCATGTGCCCCGGCTCAGGGTCCAATGGGGCAGATAGGCAGTCCCTTCTCATCCCCATGGCTCCATATCTGAGCTGGTGGCAGGGGACCATAGATGGAGACCCCTAGATGGGCCCCTGTGGTCCTTCCACAGTCCCTACCGAAGGGAACCCCACAGCATAGTGGTGCTCTCCCCCTCTCCTTCACCCCCCCAGGCTCCCAGGGGCCAGCTCTGTAGAAGCCAAGTGACAGACCCCACCCCCACGCTTTGGGGTTCTACTGCAAAGGCAGCTAGGTGGTTCATTTTGTTTTTCAGGAGAAGAGAGTATTTTTTGGAGGAAGGCCTTCTGTGCTGGGGCTGGAGTGGAAATCTGAGGACCTCTGAGGATAAAGGACATAGGACTGACAGGGATTCTCATGTGCAGGGGCAGAGGGACCCAAGTGGGAAGAGACCCTGGGCCTGGGCCGTATCTTAGCCATCCTTGTTCTATTATATACCTAAATTTCTTGTATAAAAACACTGAGGAGCAATGTCAGTCAGAAAAAGTCTTCCTATGAAAGACGGATCTCTGGAGGCCTATCTCCGTGGTTGCTCCCCTACGAGAAGCAGGAGGAGAAAGAAACAAGGACCATCTGGGTAGGAAAGGAATAAGCTGCCTCTGGTCACCAGGATAAGACCTTATATGTGGACTGCCCTAGAGAACCCATTAGAATGCCTGGGACGGATGGCTCAGTGGTGAAGGACGTTGGCTGCTATTCCAGGGAACCTGAGTTCAGTTCCCAACATGCGCATTGTGGCTCACAACCACCCAGCTCCGAGGAATCTGACGCCTTCTTCTGACCTCCTCTGGTACACAGTATTGACAGACCCATACACATAAGTAGAATAGTGGTTTAGAACTGAAGGTCCGGGGCTGGAGAGATGGCTCAGAGGTTAAGAGCACTGACTTCCAGTGCTGTTCTTCCAGAGGACCTGAGTTCAATTCCCAGCAAAACCACATGGTGGCTCACAACCATCTATGATGAGGTCTGGTGCCCTCTTCTGCAAAACTGTATGCATAATAAATAAATAAATCTTAAAAAAAAAA